>CAJNIZ010043983.1:47338-165600 GCA_905231905.1 Symbiodinium pilosum
AAGTAAAGTGTAGGCCCTAGGGGGGCGGACGCCTACTACTACTACTACTACTACTACCACCACCACCACCACCACCACCACCACCACCACCACCACCACCACCACGACTACTACTACTACTACTACTACAACTACAATTCCATTCCATCACAGACGGTCGGTGAGCTGGTGTACAGCCAGTGCCTAGCGGCGATGCGATTGCACGGGCGCTTCAGTGAGCGCTGCAACCACAAATGAATGTGGGAGTTCTGCTAGGAGCAGCCCAGTTGAAGCTCCAGTACTTTCCAATGTCGCTCATCAATGTGTGGGATGTATGTACAATCCACACAGGAGCTCACTATGACTGTACAACACTCAGAGAGTGGCCCAAAAAGGCACTTGAGGTACCTTTCACACTCAGCGTCAGGTGGTGAGTAGCCTGCCTAGCATCATCCGTTTTCCACCCAAGTGGCACGCTGATGTCTTCTGTATCGTCATCATACCAGCTGTTGATGAGCCTGCAGGTGTAATACCCACTCAGAGGGCTGTTACGAACGTGTAGCATAGCAGATGCAATGCAGAACGGTATGCTCTGATAACTTATTATGTCATTCGTTGTGCAGGCGGGGATAAGGATATGGGGTTGATTTGGAAGGAGAGGTGTCCTTAGTGATGTTGCCATTAGCCTTGATGAGTCCGGAGATTCGGAGCACAGCTGGGGGATGTCCTTGAGGGTGTGCTTACCCAGTTGGTTGTTGCTCCAGGAATCCACCAGAGCTTGAATGCTTCGATTGAGGGTGCTGGGAGGGATGTCACGGGTGATGGCGTTAGAGGTGGCGAAGATGCCCATCAGCATGGACCTCCGGGATTGCAGGGTGTGTATGTAGAGGGGGTGGCCTGTAAACGGTATGTCTCTCCAGGCCCGCGATTTCCTTCCGCATGCTTCCTATTCGTTAGCTTGAAAGCACGCGGCGGCATATAACCTTGCATAAGCTGTAGCGTCATGGTAGCAAACATTCAGTACGTCCAAGAGCTTCATCCGGAGAACTCGGATGCGATCTTCGCCGCCAGCTCGGCCGTCGGTGACTGTTGCAAGTTGTTGCGACGGATTTGAGGATCCTGCTAGGCCCTCGAGGCAAGGAAGCGCTTGGTCCCAGCCTTCCGCCCTGGAAATCTCCAGTTGGAAGGCCGCCGTGCCGGAGGCTGTGGCTGTCTGTCAGGGGCCTATTGGCATGGAAGCAGCTAGCCAGAGGAACAGGGCCTTGATTTTCTCCACTATCTCGGTCGTCTCCTTCGGGTCCGCCACGAGCGATCCGAAAGCTGGGTTTCGTATCTGATATTGCCATCCTGCCTCCACTATCCACTCCTGTTCCTTGGCTTTGGTTTGAAGCGGGTCCTGGAGTTTCTTCGTGATTTTCAGCAGGTGCGTGAACAGGCAGATCGGTAGAGTCAGTCTTTGGGTCTTATGGGGTCTTCCAGGCCTGTCGACCGCTCCTCTACCCAGCAACTGTACAGAAATTCAAATGCGAATTGAATGTGTCAACGCAAGCCTAGCAGCCGGGAACTTTGCGGTTGGGCCGCGACTTTCAGATTACGCGGGAACACGGCAGAACCCCACAGGCCTCACACCACGTCCTGAGGCTCGGTCTTCTACCAACCATGAACCTGTCAAGATAACAAAGCTTCCCCATGCCAAGCAGGATCAGATAGCACGTCCGTGACCTTGAATCTTACAGTTCATATACACATCCCGTCCTAGACATCCAACTTTCGTGGGACAGCCAGGTGGAAGAGATGATGCGGGGCTTGGCCTTTGGCAACGATGTGCTCCCGTCGCCAACCACGCAAGCAGTCCTTAACCAGGTGCGGGGGATTTGGCTTTGACGTTTTGCATTTTTGGTTTTTAGGATTTTGAGTATTCGGAGTTGAGGAGCTTTGGATTTACGTGCAACTCTAGGGTTGTTGTCTGAAGATATCATTCCGCGGCTATGCATGAGGTTCCACGTCTGCAGATCATTGAACGCGTGGCAGGAGCTTGCATTAGTCAAAGGGCTTGCTGGTCGATGTTAGGCTCCGAAGTTTCAATGCTCAGTGCTTCCGGTCCATTATGAGTACTTCACCGTTTGGCAGCTACGGCATTTAGGCTGGGATTTTGACTACGTGCTGTAACAATGCTGGGAAGACTTTTCAAAGTCACAGGGCTGCAGTTGAGCAGCTGGTTTGCAAAATCCGGCAGCCCAAGAAGAGGTGTGAATACGCGAATACGCCAAGACTGAAGCAAGAGCTCCCCTTTGCTGAGCAGCTTCAGCCAGGCGGTTCAAAGGGGAATAACTTAAATTTTGAAGGCCGTAACAGATCCTGAGCTTGAAGACTCCAGCCCTAAGATTGGAACGTATTGCGTTGAGCCCTCGTTTGCAGAACTGTGAATCTCAAGTCATAGGTCTGCCCTACGTAGATCCAAGATCTAGGGTTTCAGAACCCAGCAGAACTTTAGTGGCTGAACAGGCAGCAGATACCACAGAACTCATCCTCAAAGGCCCTGACTTAGCGTTCTGCTTTAAGCTGCAGGCTATTGAAACAGAGTTTGGAACTTTGCCAGGGACAAGGACCTTAAGCCCTGTGCCGGAATATGAGCTGAAGTGGAGACCAACAACTTTGCAAACCCAGCGATCAATACTGGGATAGGTGCTTAACAACGTGGAGCCGCCCATCGCAGACTTCACCGCGAAGCTTGAGGCACAATGAGATCTCGAGATAGGGGCATCCTTACCGCTATGCTAGAAGTTGTCGTATTTTGCATGATTGTACACTAATTACAATATACAGCCGTGCGATATTATACAGTGCCAGTAATTACATTCCCGGATGAGGTGATTAGAGTTTGTGTGGGGTTCCCTCAGCGTTCATTTGCAGGGTTGGCTCGTTGTCCCGAAACCCCGATCGGATACGTTCAGGATCGTTTGACAAGGCTGAGCAATATCAGGCCTTTGCATGGCATGCTCTGTAGAAATGAATTCTTTCAGAGCTATGCAAAAGTCGTTTGGACATATTCCCAAATACTCTGCAGAAGGGTTCCCATTTTCAGTGTTGGGGTCCAGGGGTCCAGGACGTGACTCCAATCCTTGCGCAAAGCCGCACAGCGTTTGCGGGCCGGTTGCAGGCCCGCAAACCCACCATCCTCGAGACTGTCGTGGGCCCGCGTTCTCGTGTGTCAAAAGTGTGACCAGTCGCAGAGATGGGGGCCCATGGTGGTCGCGATAATCGTTTCTGGACCCCGCTTTTGGACCGTTGCGTCCGGAGTGGGAAGTAGAGTGGAACGCGGAATGGAGAGCATAGTCGAGAGTTGACAGTGGAGTGGAGAGTGAAGTCGAGAGTGGAGTGGAGTGCCGGGAACAGAGACTGGAGAGCGGAGTGGAGAGTGGAGAGTGAGTGAAGAATGGAGAATGGAGAGGAGAGTGGAGTTGAGATTGGAGTACAGTGTGGGGAATTGAGAGTAGAACGTGGAGTGTGGAGAGCGAAGAGTGGGGAGTCAAGAGTGGAAAGTGAAGAGTGGAGAGTAGAGAGTGGAGTGTGGCTGCTTTCGTCGCGTGTTCTGCATATCGCGTCGTGTGTGACGTGT
The DNA here is from genome assembly GCA_905231905.1 of Symbiodinium pilosum. NCBI lineage: Eukaryota > Dinophyceae > Suessiales > Symbiodiniaceae > Symbiodinium > Symbiodinium pilosum. The sequence continues at coordinate 50,937 of CAJNIZ010043983.1, forward strand.
TTAAGCTACGGTGTCTGCATGCAGGTTCGTGGACTCATTTCGAATGGAGCGTTTGTGTCGGGGCTGACGAACGGAAATGAGGGCCGACTTCCGGATCAATTTGTGCCAAGCACAAAAAAACTCACGTGTAGATCAAAAGTCCTATACCTCAAGCATCCTCAAGCCTAAAGCCAAAGCGAAAAGCCTCCAAGCTTTAGCCGCGTTGTTTGAGTCGGAGGCTCGCCACAAGAGGTTTCGGGTTTCGGAACTGTCTCAGCTGATAGTTGTGGCTTTGCCATGGCCTCGTCAAGCGCGCCCGAGAATTCTGAAGCCATGCAGGTGGGTTTCCAATGTGATCATGGCTGCATCTCATGGCTTAGGATTTCATTCCCATGGCAACGAATTCTCGGGGCAAGTCCGGTGCATGTCCTGCTGGTACTTCGGATAGATATTGATATTGCTCTGTGGAAAGCCCCAGCCTCATACCTGATGTATGAAATGAATTGTCTACTTGGATTCCTCTCTTCAGGCAAGCAACGGCAACGATGTCGTTATTGCCAGCCTTAACGTCATCCAGGCCCGTCGGCTGAGAAAATCAGACACAGGCTGTGGGGCTTGGTAACTAGGAACTTGGGCCCTTGATCGCCAGCACCATCTTGACAGAACCACAAAACCTGGACTTGGCGTTACAGTACATCGGTTCTGTAGTTCCCATACAGATCATATGGATTGCTGCCCGTCTCTTTCGGAAGTAGATCTGCTTGATTGGCATAGCCCCAAAGACTGAGGATCACGGACGGGGTTCTCAAATTACATATTCTATATAGGGGCCGTGCTGATCTATAAGCAGCCAGTGTACTCAGAACATCTCCAAGAGCCACCTTCTCCGATTTGATGCAATTATGAAGGGCAGCAGTTCTAAACCATCCATCCGGATCTTCTTTTCTAAGCGCCCTCAATTTTATAGTGCTCACTTATGGGGTGAGCTTGCCGAGTCAGCCTGCCCCCCTCTGCCTTGAGGGATTTCGCGTTTGGGGCTTTGTTCTGGGTTTAGGTTGAGGGTCTAGGCTGAGGTGGGATTAGATTCGGCGTTAGGTTTGAGATGAGGGGAGGGGGGAGTGGGTGTTCGTTTTGAATCTTAGGGAGAAAGGGGGTGGCTTGGATGTGCGCAGGTCACTATGTGGAGCATTCTTTTACGACCATTATCAGTCTAATAGCCGTAGCACGCTTTTGCAAGAGAACCCCTCTTCCTTCTGAGCTCAGCAGACAACTAGCTGGACGAAGATCATGTGCCATAGTACGTATTCAAAAGATTTGCCACTGTGTAGAGCTGATATGAAGAAGCCCTGATTCGAAATCTGGACTTTTTCTGGCAGTGTCCTTTTGGCACGAGTTTTATCTGAACGGAATCTGGAAAGAATGTGTGCAATGCAAACGTCGGAGGAGTTGAGATTGCTCTCAGGGCCCTGGAGAAGACCAACCATGTGTTGTAGGTTGTATGTAACGTATGATGCTTAAGGATGACTTCAGGCAGTCCAAATTGTTCGGCTGTCCGGTCAAGGTATCCTGGAAAAGGGCTACGCGGGCTCTTCTGGGTTTGCAGCGGAAGGCTTTCAGTGAAGGGTTTCGGACTGAGGGCTCAGGGAAGAGATGTTTGGATTCATGAACCACGATGGGATGCTGCTCTGCTAGCGCTCGAGCGTGGGACTTGGAAATCACGACCTGTTCATGCCTCCCATTTGATTGAAAGTATCACCCAAACCGTTGAACCCACTTGTCGACCCTGTGCCTGCGGACGTGCTTACAGTCATATTTTGCAAAGGGAGACGCTTCAGGGAGCACAAGATCCGACTTGTTGGGCGTAGCAGATAGTGCGCAGAGAATCCTGGATGATAGCTCCGATGCAGCCGAGCTACCTGAGGCGTTAAATGACCTGCAGAGCCTCTACATTGTTGAGGCTCTATCGGGAGGGAGAGCACCTAACCACGAGGGTACCTTGTGCATACAATAGTAGAAGATATGGTACACTGGTACGCTGTACTCGGTATCCCTGTACACGTTGTCTAGACGTCTCAGCTGAGAAGTCCCCCTGAAAGTGCCTCCCTCACCGCGGTAGGCCAGGCTGTTTTTGATTCTGGATTTAGGATGAAGGTCATTCCTGGGCAGGGGGACCCCCGTTTGGATGCGTGTGCATTCAGATGTCATACTTGCAGTTTAGACCTTCTGTCTGTCAGCCAAGCTTTGTGTTTTGGTTTGGGTCCTGGCCTTCAGGGCTCACAATGTATGCGAGCTGCTGATTGTATGTCCTGTTAATTCTCCCCGTACTTCTGCAAGAGAAGTAATGGATACCCACTGACAACAAAGCTGGGAAAGCGCGGGATGGAAGCAAAGCCCGCCAGAGGGCCAGCTTCATGTTGAAGCCTACCCCCCTGCTTATGAAGCAAAAGACCTCTCATAGCTTTGAGTGGGGAGGATTTTATTTTCCAGTCAGAACCTTGGATCCAGGACCTGGAAGGCCCAACTGCCTGTCTCGCATAAGTCTGTCAAATCCAGACCCTACACTCTAGATCGTGTGCCTTAAAGGTCGAACAACGACATCCCTACCAAGAAAGCCCTTCCCCACATATTTGCCGAAGCGGTTCACTGGCATGATGCGGCGTAGGGAAGACATTGGCCGGACAAGATGTTGATCTGTCGTCTTTGTAGACCCAAAGAGGATCCGGCTGGAGCCGCTGGAATTTGACACGCATCCACTACAGCATTTTGGCTTCCCACGGTCGTGTTAACAACATGATTTCTTCTATTGGTTTCAGGACGACCATACTGGACCATTATCTTACTGCTCTGTCGAGGCCACTGACGCGTTCCCGTCCCTACCGGCGAAACGCGTGGATGCAGCGAGCAGACAGATCATGCTGGCACAGAAGGCGGTAATCCTGGCATCAGGGTCAATAAGGTCAAAGTCCTCAACAAGTAGAACCCAAGAGTTGGGAAGCCGCAAGAGTGCCAAGGAAGATAGTCAGCGGCCAGGAATCTTGAAGGACTGCAGAGAGGGACCTACAATTAGGATAAAGGGTCCTTGTGTAGCTTTTGCAGATTTGTCTTTGGCATGGGCGCCTAAACTCCACTGAAATCCTAGAGCCTGTGATCCAGCCTGAGCTCCTTCGCTGCTGGATAGACCCCCAAGCCAGCAACATGTAGCGCGTGCAATGTGCAATTTTTGGTGAACATCATGCTCTGGCCGTAGTCTGTGGTGTTCCCAGCATAGTGCGCGCGCCTTCTATCCTGAAGATCATGCTGCCATGGTTCTGAGGGCGAGCTGGTGGAATGCTGTTTCGGAGTGCCCTTGAGTGGTATGCTGATCGCTGTTTTGGGCACATGCCTGTATAATCCGGAGCTGTAGCAGAAACTTCAAGTCTGCAAAAGAAAGCAAGACTCTTGATCCCTGAGCCCTCATCAAAATCATGAGACCGTAATATAGATTCAAAGCCCCGGGCCAGGCCACGAGGGAGGCTATCATGTTCATCTACGGTGTGACGGGCTCGAATGCGGCGGTCTTTGATACGATCGCGCAGTGGCAGACCATTCAGGCACGCGGCTTGGGCAGTTGAGGCTTCAGCAAGAGCTTCGATTTTTGGAGGCACTCTCTTATTCGTCACTGCCAAAAGAAGACCCGGTCTAGTAAACATGCCACTTGTCCTACTCAAGTCCTGCCTGCCTGGATGATCATTGCTGTTGCATGGCATCCTGTGCTGTTGGCTTGGTGAAGTTGAAGGAGCACTGCCCCAGGCCGACGCAGTCTCCAGGCCCAGTTTGCAAATCCTCTTCCTCCCAGCCCTGCATGCACAAACCTGCAGGTTCGAAACCGAAATGACCAAACCTCCCAAAATTCTAAAGCCCCTTGACACTGGCGGCTTGCAAGCTGAATCTGAACCTCAAACCCATAAACCCAAACCCCCAAACTCCAGCCTTGCTCAGAATAACCTGAAGAACGGCGGCGATGGCTTGCCGGGTATCTCTCCACAGAGGCGATGCTGCCTTGGGGGCTGAGTAAGTGGATTAATAACCCCCGTAAGGCAGAAAACTACCCCCCCGATGATCCCCATTATTAACCTACTTACTTTTGTCCCCAGGACCCTCCAAGTAGGCTTCATGGGAGGTATGTAGACTCCTTGGAGAACCTTCTGTTCTGGCTAGTTTATGGGTTGGAGTTGAGGTGCAGGGTCTTGATGTCTGGGGTTGAGGGCAGGGGGCTCAGGATTCAACGTTTAGGGTCTCAGCATCAAGTTCTGTGTGTGTCCAAAAAAAGCCGGGGCACATCGAAGCGCTGAGCCCCACTTTTTGGTGAGCTATTTGCAGTACAGGCGTCATTTGAAGGCTTGGAGTTGGAGGAGACATGCTTGTGGCATCAGGATGAAGGAAGCGGGGGGCTAGGGGCGCTTTTGTAAAGCTGTGGGCCCAGATTTCTACCACTTCATTTTCAGGTAGAGGTACTCTTAATGACCAGAAGCCCTGCTTGTCTCGGCATACTTACTCAGGTATAGATCTGGCAGCTTGGAAGCCCTCTTGAATTTGAGAACCTCTCCCTTGTTTCTCATTTAGCACAGCATTTTTCTGGATCACATAGCATGAACATTTGGGTTTGTGGCCAGGGTTTACCCTCTACAATGTAGTCTACTAGTTTAAAATGTTTTCTGGCAACAGGCCCAACGTAGAGGGACGTTTGGAAAGCCTGGGACGGAAACTTGAAAGGACAATCACGCAAGCTCTCCAGAATGATAGCCCCAAACCCTTGCGTCTACACTCTGTTTCTTTGGTGCATACACTCCCTTTATCAAATCACAGAGCGCTTCGTTTTCTTCAAGCTGCAAGATCGCCTAATTCCATTCAGTGAGAGGTGAAGCCTCAACACCCAAAACCCTCAAGCAAGCTTGAATCCCAGCCCCCGATACCTTCAACTTTTGAAGCACCCCAGTGTCTTGCGAGGCCGGACCTCTCACAGCAGTGGCAGGAAGTGCAGGTTTTCTGGGATCGCTTAGAGGCGCGGCGAGGGGGTGCTGGGTCCTCTGGTAGGGTTTGCAATGCTAGTTTGGATGTATTGGGGGCACGCGGAGCCTGAGAACGGTTTAAACAGAAGTCCAGTCTTTCAGGTATTCTTCAGCTTTGACGTAGCCAGGAAAACGTTTTTTTGGTGCGAGGCTTGACGATGTTTGAGTTTAGAGGGGTTGAGACTGGGGTTTACAGTGTGGCTGTCCTGCGGGATGCTCGCAGTTTGGGTCTTGGGTCTTTTCACCTTGGCGTTGTGGGCAATCCCGGGAAAGTGAAGACACCTGATATATGCAGGAGCTCATAAGCAGGTATATTGGTGGTGGTGGTGGTGGTGGTGGTGGTGGTGGTGGTGGTGGTGGTCTTGCATGGGCGATTTTCTCTTGAGTTTGGGGTTTAGGGCCTGGCAACTGGGAATAGATTTGTAACAGGACTGCGGCTCTGCTGGTGTTGTTATTCCATCTTATCACTCCAGCCTTTTCTGTTTGGTTCCGTACCCGGGTATCGGTATCAGGCGCATTCGTAGTATGGCCATTGTTCCGACATGTGGCTGAGTAGGCCTTGCATTGCTTTCTGTGAAAGCCTCAGTCTTTTCGAGGCAATCCGGCAGAAACCAGTTTAACATGTGCATCCAACACCACACCATAGATGCTCAAGCCTAGACTGTAAACTAGAGTAAACCAGATTCTTTGCGTTGGGCGAAACATTCTGTTGCGCTACAGGAAGCTCAGAGCGAGGTTTTGAAGCTTAAGGTACAAGGCTTTGAGGCTTAAGGTTCGGGTGTACGGGATGTTTGGATGATCGCTTGCATGTGAAAGACTGGCGTTCCTACAGCAGGGCTCGCAACATGATTGACCGCTGGACTACATCCCAGACCTTCAGCTTCAAACTCCACATTCAAGACCCCAATTTTTAGAGACATCATAAAAAAGTAGAACGGTGCAATCCCCAGAGATTGTGGAGGTGTGGCTGACCAGTGCCGGCCCGAACGATATACCAAGTCTGCAGGCTCCAATCGCCCGGACGCAGGGAGGGGAGTTGGCTTGGAGGTTCAGGGCTGCGATGACTTCCATGGTCTCTGGTGATCTTGACCCGGTTTTTGTTACGCAGTCTGTTGCTCTCGCTGTGCTTTTAGTATCTGTGGGCGTTGTCGTTGCTCCGGTTTTGTTGGGGCAGGTAAGGGTGCGAGGATCAGGATTCAACATGTTCCATCTCGAGCACAGGCATTCGAGGGCCTTGGGGTTAGCCAAGGCTCTGGCATCATCTAGCACGTCGAGTCTCAGAAGTCTGCTGATGCCAGACGTGTTGAGTGCTTGTCTGAAAGTAGGGTTGAGTTGAGATGGCAATGTTCCCCAGCTGAACCATGAGTCTGGTAAGCCTGACTCTTATCAGTGGGGTGATGCTTCAAAGCTACGTTCCAAACCGCTCTGGGTCCTAGGGCTTTAGCTCTAAGTCCCGAAGCCTCATGTCCCGCAGGCGTAACCCGAGCAATGATACCTGAAGCTCAAAACCCCGTAGCCGTAGCGCTCAGCAGGGAAGAAAGAGAAGTCATGAGTCTGACTGTAATCTGGGTTTGCCTCTAGGTCTCGCGGAACGCAGCAAACCTCCGCGAACTTCAGCTCGTGGCAAGCCTCGAAAATCCCAAGATTTGCGATTGACCCCGCTTGCGCTTAAGAAACGCGTTGCCATAGAATCTACAGGGTGCAGGGTTCACCGAGCCAGCTTTCGGATCTTGACTGGACTGGCGGTAAGGAATAGCTATGATCATGCTTCACTGGGCCCCAAACCCAGCCTGGCTAGCCCTGAAAATTTCAGAACCGAACCAATGCTCTGAGCTGGCATTCTTCAAGGCTGTAGATTTGCGTGAAGATTTCCTGCTCGAATTACATGAGACATGGGGCGCGAATTCTCGAGAAAAATCATTGTCACAGCGTGATCTGTCTCAGCGCTTCAGATCCCCAGATCCGGAAACCCCAGTCTGGCGGGCCAAGCTGGGAACCTGCCCATACCCCCGCCACTCATCCCATGACAAAATGCCTGCTACCCAAGCTTTGAGTCCGAATGGCGCTAAAATCTACTGCTATGTTCTCCAACACCTCAACCCTGCGCGCCGACGCACCCTCCGCACGCGTCCTTCACCTCCAAAACCTGCAGGGTGCGTTGTCGGATTCCGTGGCCCAGACCAAAATCATGCTCAACCTCCTGAAAATCGAAGACTTAGAAGCTGGCCTGGATTCAGGGAGTTTGGGGTGCAGGCGGTTTGGGGCTGACATCCTTTTGTGGAGTTTCTGGGGCCAAAAGTTCAGGTGGGTCTGTCTGCATGGATTTCGGGAACAGGCAACCCAACTTGCAGAGCTGCAGTGTTGTTGCCGTTGCTCAGGACTCTTACATGCGCAAACTTCGTTGTCAAAACCCAGTTGTGGGTTGACATTGGAAGCCATTAGCCCTGACTGAGGGCCGAAATCCGCAAACCTATTTCCAAAACGATCCGCACATGTGCAATTTACCCTATTTTTTTGAGGTGCCGAACTTGTTGTAGAGCGTCTGAGTGCAAGGGCCTTCTTTGCCCAGTTCCCAGAATCCCATCAGAATTTCCTCCTGCAAATCTAGCCGTGTGCCGCAAAGCAAACGGGCGCTTCAGCGTGCATGTGAGGTTCAAAAAAGGGTATTTGTTTTACAACGAGCCCATTATCCCCAGAGAGTCTTTAGCATCCCAAAAGTGTGGAGATCTTGTTGCTAGCTTTGGCCCAGCTTGTGGGCACCAAGCCAAGAAGTCCCGCTCGGTTGGGAGTCCTCACTTGCCTCTACTTACGGAAGACCCGAGACCTTGTATCCCGAAGTTCAAAGCCCCAGAGACCAAGATCTGGCCTGGCCCTTAAGCCGGTTCCAAGGAAGAGGGGGAGAGCTTCCCCTGGATGTTCGTGGCGCCACCTGCTTGCACTGATTTTTTGACACTTTGCTATCTGTGGTTGGGAAGTTGGTTGAAGGGCTTTCTAGACGTTTGCAGCTGAGTGAAAAAGATTTTCCTCCTGTCAGCCACCACTCATAAACCAAGACCTGGACTTGAAAGATCAGCACCAGGCATCAATACGTTACCCCTAAACTTACCATGAACCCGACGCTAAATGACATGGAATACAAGCACCAAGATGGAAGACATTTTCTATGTGTTTACGAGCACCCATGAGGGCCTGCTCTACAGCCGAGAAGTTGGGTCCAAAGCACAAGCCTCCGACAACCTTTTGAGCTCAGGGTATTGCAAAAGGTAGTATAGGCCAGCTTACGAATCTGCAAAACTGTCGACCCAGGATGCTAGCTTAGGCATGTGCGCAACACGTGTCCGTGCCCACCCTTGTAACACAAACGTTTTTGACCATTTGAGAACTTGAGAGATTCCCCTGCCGTAGAAGGAGCTTTGTTTTGGGCATGAAAGTCGGGCCATGCCACAGGCCCCAACCCTGCAGATGAAGCTTGGATGAGGTACGGAGTCATGGGGTTCTTCCTCCTCTGCTGTGCCTGTGGAGCCGTGTATGCTTCCTGGCCGCGCCAGAGACGTACCACGGTCGTAGGATTTCCTGAGTCATAGCTGCTATAGAGGCTGATGCCTTTAGAAGCTGTATGGATGGACTTGTAATCATGTTGAAAGACTGCAACTAGTCTCTAGAAGATGACAATGCAAGCTCAAGGGCTGCTGGAAATCCGAGTTTGGGATCAGGTTTTCAAGGCATGTTGACTACAGAAACACAACGCTTGCAAAGCTGAAGCGCAGTCATGGGCCTGATAGGTTTCCCGCTTAGCTTGACATTCCGGATGTCCAAACAGGTAGACTTTGAGTATTTGGATCTCCAATGTGAGGATCCCTTTCGAAAGTCCGAGACAAGCTGACTAAAGTGTTTGGGGGATGGCATTTTGCCTCAACTGACACAACCCTCAATGTGCAAGGCAGGTTTATCACTAGTCCTGCAGAAGCCTCAACCCGTATCCTGCAAGGCCGACACCCCTACACTCAATACCAGCCTTAGGCATTCTGGATGGCTTTGGAAGCTCTTGACGTTTTCATGTTCTGAAAGTGGTCGCATCCGCATTGTCCGCAGAGGTAGGTATCTTCAATCCTGAGACTCTACCGCAGCTGGGTTTCAGGTCCATTGGTCGACCCGGCGAAAACAAAGCAGTGGTCAGAACCAAGGCAGGCAGTGTTTCAAAACCCCAGAGTCCAACTTTCCAACGCTTAGGGGTGTTTGGAGCACAAAATCCCCCTTGGGCCCATCTAGGTCTCGTGTACTGCGTGCTTATTGCACTATTATCTTCTTTCTGCGAGCCGGGCATGTTCAAGGGAGTGAGGTTCTACTTTCTAGACTCTGACAGGGAGGAGGGTTCAAGATTCTTGAAGGTGCTGAGAAATTAGGCTCCTTGCGCTTTAGGTTAGCGTGCTTAAAGGCTGGGACCTTCAAGCTTTGGGTTCTGGGCTTATGGTTTGGGACTTCGGGTTTCATGATGTTAATTGGTTTGAGAGTTTTACGACAGTTCCAGTTTATGTGTTGAAGGATTGAAGTCTCGTGGATATCTCAGATAGACCCTTAATTGATTTTGGAAGAGCGCGGCCAATTTCAGGAGAATCTGGTGCATTCATAAAGTTACGCTGGAACATGCAGTATTTCGGTGAGGTTGCTAGAGATTTTGCTGGAACATCTTGTCTGCTGGATCTACAAATCTTCATCTCGACGTTCTCGATTCTCTGACTGGTAGATACTGAAACCCATAATCCCTCAATCATGTCACGCTCCCAAACGCCAAACCTCAAAGCAGAAAACCCCAAAGTACAGACATGGAACTCCTTCAAGAAACTTTCTAACCTAAATTTTTTCTGGTCACAAGTTGTCGGACAGGTCAATGGGCTGGCGGCCAGGCCTAGTGACTTTCTCGCTCTGCTTGGCAGGCTGCCAGTCCCCCATGGAGGGAGAGCACCCCCTCTTTTTTGATATGAAAAGAGTGTAAAATCTTGTGGGGCACTCCACGGAGGCACAATGCAGGACATGGGGGTTCGGTACTTCAGCGGTTAAGACTCTGATGAACTAGCCTTGGATCCTATGACGGTAGATGTTGGAGGGACCCCGGCTGAGAGCGAGTGATAATCCTCAATCTTAAGTTCAAGTTCCAGTGATTTGACACAATTATTTCTGCAAGCGCACCTCAGGCATTCCACACGATTTTGCAACATCGCTTCCCCCGAAAGCCCAGAAACTCATTGTATGGTACGAGAAGATGCATAAGACCGGTAGCCTGGCTTGATAGTCAGTGTCACTTTCTCGCTGTCACACACGTGAGCGTGAGTGTTCCTTTTTTTCTAGGCGCCGCGGCAGGCCATGAACAGTTCATAGAGTTTCGCCCGGGAGTGTAAGATTTGAGAAAGACCTTGTTTCCAGGGCTCCAGGTTTAAGGGGTGTGAGTGTCTGGGATTTTCTCAGGTCTCAAAAATGCAATTTGCTCACATGCCTGCATGGTTGAGCCTCTCAACAGTTGGCGTCACTTGTTTCCGAAGGTTCTGGCGAGCTCAGCAGGAGGATGAGCACTGCAAAGTTCAAGGGTTGGGGTACCGGCAAAATCAAAGGTATCATTCTTGAGGTCGTGCTCAATGAGCCACTTTTGCACGAAAGCAACGCATGGGGCGCCTAGACGGCGCAGAGGGCGCACAGCAGAGCCTTGCCTCTTGTTACCAAGGAACTAACCCCAATATATACCTAGTATAATATAGTAGTCCATTTTCTTTTCCATAATACCTATGCGAGAGGCAAAGGGTGGGCAAGCCTCTGAGACTCTCAAAGCCTCCTCAACATTTGGATGTGTCATAGGCCCAGGTAAAAAGGATGATTGCAGTATTTTGTCCCAAGTTGAATCAAGTTGTGCGCAGTTGCATGTGGTTGGAGTGCGGCGCGTTTCTGCCCGCGTAGTTTCGTGCACTTTTTTGTGATTGTGGAATATTTTGAGTAGAAATGTCAGTTATTGTAGGGGATTGAAGGGTTGTTGGGGGGGGACGTGATAGCGTTTATAAGGAAGCTAACGTCGTCATGAATGACCGCAGAGGCTTTCAGGGTTTTCGAGGCTTCAAGGCTTTCGGGGGACATGATAGCGTTCATTTGGAAGCTAACGTCGTCATTAAGGACCGCAGAGGTTTTCAAGGTTTTCGAGGTTTCGAGGCTTTGGGTGCCCAAAGCATAATTTCATGGGTGTTTCAAGAGCACACGGTGACCAGAGCATCCACGCCCAAAGCATAATTCCGTTCGTGTTCCAAGAGCATACGGTGACCAAAGCATCCCTGCCCAAGTTCTCGAGATTCAAGTTAGTCCTCCTGACACGACTGCCATGCAACAGTGCATTTCTGCTAGCAGAAGTTGCAAATCTGCGAAGACGCGTTCTGAGGAAAGCTGCAAAAAAACACCGCAATTCAAAGCCTGACCATTACATAAGCCAAGACCAGCAAGCAGAGTGTAGCCTCTCATCTCATGCACCGAAACTATTTGACGAACGCGAACGGCCAATTCTTGAGCCAAAAATACACTCTTCTCAGAAATCGCACGCGTGCTATGGTTTTGTGCATGTGGAAAGATGCCCATTGCTGTCTCGTACCACGGGCGCAAATGCGGTGCACACCTTGTAGCTTGATAGGATCCAGTATGAGTGTGTGGTAGCTCTCTTGACACTTTTTGATGGCGTTGCAGTGCGGAGCCTTGCGGTGGGTTGTTGCTTACCTGAGTTCTGGTGCATTTTTTCGGATATTTAGACCTTTGACAGTATGGCTCCCTCCTGCAATCCTGTCATGGCGAGCCTTGAAGAATCCGCCTCATGACGGAATAAGCATTAGTAATCCTAGCATGATTCGCGGAAGGAGAACTGTTCTCTTGGTTGGATCTTTGAGTGGCGCAACCCACCATCCCTGCTGGACAACAGTTTTACGAAAGGCAGCCCTGCTAAGGTGTAGTGGTTCTTAAATTGCGACATCATGCAGCAGGAATAGTTCAGGAAAGCTTGGGGGAAATCGGCAAAAGTCTCCCATTTTTCTTTTGTGTTGCGAGTGAATCTTTCGTGCCCCCCTGCAGCCCCGTTCCTTGGCTTGCAGTTCTTGTGCTCGCTGCACCTGCTCAGCTGCTCTGCCTCCGCCTTCTTTGTCAGCTCAGCTCCCCTGGGTCATGTGATGCTCAGTTTCTCGGGGTTGCTGTTATAGGACTTCAGGAAGCGCTGCTTCTTTCGCACAGTTTCCGCAGCTGCGATTCCAGCTCTGGTTTTCGAAGTTCCCGCTTGCCACGCCACAGTCAGAGAATCAGACTTCATCCAACTCTCATGGCTCAGCATCAAAATTGTGTACCGTGCCCTCTTTTTTTGGGAGCCTCGAACTCCACTCCCAGTCTGAAGAATCTCTGCCCGGATCTGGAACTAGTTTGCTTCTCTCAGAAATTTAGCTTCTAGTGGTTCCTAGGGGCAGGGTTTTATTTCTGGGGAGACGCAAGAAGGCATCCATGTAGAGGAGCTTCGTGGCCCAGCATCTCCAACCGTAGCATTTTTCTGGGCGAGCAGGGAGGGAATCTACCTAAGCCTCTGGCCCAGCAACATCCTAAACAGTTGTGCTATTGGCGAGCCCTGCCTCCAGATGTTCACTACGATGATGCACTTGTAAGAATGGACGACTAGGTCACCCCGACCTCCAAATTAGGACTGGAAGTACTCTTATGTTGATTCACTGTAGATGGGGGGAACCAGTCATCCAGCTTACGCCAAGGGAATTGAGGGCAGCTGTGTAGGGAACGTGCAGTATGACTTCGCGATATCCTGACACTTCCTGAAGGTAGTTTCAGGTTTGTTCTACAAAAGGTTTCAACCTTACCAAGTAAATCGGAACTGCACGTCCCTAGATACCCCCCTCAGTTTCACTTTTGCGGATTCACCAGAGAGGCTTGAGTTTTTTTGTCGTGGGGACGCGCCGAGACAGCCGGACATTCTCTGAAATTGCTGATTCTGCTTCTTCAAACATTCAGCAAACATCCTCAGATCATATGAGCAAGAGCTCTGCTGAGCGTCGAGGGGTCTCGGCAGGTTCGGAAAGTTTCCCTGGTACTGCGGTTGAGGGGGGCGTGGGTAAGGTTTCAACATGCTGGGAGTCTGAACAGCAAGCAATTCTCTTCCTGTACGATGTTGTTAATACTAGTTGAATAGCAGTGAGCTATGCTGGAAAATATCTTCTATCCATTCACTTAGACTTTACTGCTTAGGTTATGGTTGAGACCCTCAAGTATCAGCCTTGCAATCCTTAGAGTGGTCCCGCAAAACTCTGGAAGACAACACTGCAGCTGTTCTTCGCTTCCCTACCTGGGGTTGCATGGGTCCGAAAGAAACAAGTCATGATGGTGCGGATGGGTATCCTGAACGCGAGACATCCGGATGGAATTGGATGTGTAGCTTGTTTACAGATGCTCCCAGGCCGAGAGGCAGCCTCCTCGTAGTCCACATAAAATGCAACGATATGAGAAATTGCCTGCTCATCCTTGCTTTTCAAGTCCTTGAAGGGTCAATGGGAATGGGCTTGAAGCACAGAGTTGAGCCCCTGCACAAAGCTCCCGCGCCCTAAGCCCGAACTCCGTACAAGTGCCAGGGAGGGGGACCTTTGCGTGCGCTGTTGGAGACAGGCTTGCCCCGCATCGCCATTTCAAGGGGTTGGAGAACAGACCCTCTGATGCTGGAATTCTCAATGCTGTACTTTCTGAAAGGAGTCTAGACTCCAGTTCCTACTTCGCTGTAGAATCATCCGGACAGAATTTCCCAGTCTACACTCTTGTATTCTCAGAGTCCGACAGAGGATCAAAAGTGGAGAAACAGGAGTGTCCTAGCCAGAATGCTGTTCATCCAGAAGTGATGTATGCAGAGCCGGCCCGAAAAGCAATACCCCGCAAAACCTGAAAGCTTGGCATCCGAAAGCCCAAGCCCTAAACCGTACACCCCCTTTTGAATCTCTTTACGCGCGGCCTACCCATCAAAAGCTCTTCAAGTCCCAAGTCTTGAGCAGGGCCGTCTGGAGCAACGTCTGCTCAGCAGTTGATGCACCAACTCCCACCCGACACCCCAAATCCACAAGACAAATCCCCAAACCCTAGATCCAAGGCATGCAGTATCAACTACTCAACCCTGAGCCCGAGGCCCGAGACCCTACATTTCACGATTCCAGTGCTCCGGAGTCAGAGTAGCCAGAGTCTGTTCTCAAACTCCTTGGCAGCACAAGGCTGACACGAGCAGTGGGATCTGATTCTCAATGCTAGTGCGGGGTGAAAGGTTGGGTTTGTAGGACCATTTTGGCGATTATAAGGGGGAGTCGTCAGAGAACGGTTCTGGGGTGTATGGTAGTTCGTACGCAAGAAAGATCAGAAGGAACAATGTTGGTAGCGATGCCATAAGCCCCAAGCCGTCCACCGAAAAGAGAGTCCAGCACTCAACCCCAAACCTCAGCCCTTCATGGTCAGAATTAAATCCACGATATAAGGTTCTTGTAACTAGGACTCCTTTGTCTTAGTGGGTTTTGGACGAGAAGGGGTTTCTCCTTGTCTCGTTGTCTGCATAGAGGGCGTGCAGGGGCTTGGCTGGGGGTTTGCGTGAAGCATTGTGGTGTATGTGAGTACTCAGTGTGCACCTCTGGTTTAGGAGTCACCTAGGCAAAGAGTCCCTGGAGACGTCGTTTTGGGGTTGGGGAGTTGTCCAGGCTTGTTACAAGAGCTATCCGGGAGCGTTGGTTGGTGCTTGGATCTTGTCTTGAAAAATAGCGTTGCCATTGGACCTGCTCTGGAAATAAATCTTGTATTTGTTCAAAGCTGGAATGGCTGTAGAGGCTGAATGGCACTGTCCTTTTGGAGCTCGCTTTCAGAACTGCACCAACACAGGTCCTCCTGTCGGTGTGCCCAACTCAAGATGAAATTGTCATAGATCATTCCGCCGTCTTTCTTGCAGAAGCATGTTTCGATCTACCACACAATGATATTCGCGCTAGGTAGCACGCGATATGCCAGGTGCACGCTTCCCCTGGTCTGAGCCCCCAGCCTCAGAAGTTACAGGAATTCATCTGGAGGATATCAGAGGGTTGACGTATGGAGCCTTTGATGAAAATGCATATATGAAGTCCAGAAGCTTCCGAGACAGTCCTGTCTGCGAAATGGCTGGCACTATCTCTGCTCCGATGTTGAGCCGATGTGTTCAAGGACAGCCGGGCAATGCGCAAGCATCCTCAACCTGAAGTCCTGAAACAACAGCCGTACCCGACATTTTGATTTGGCATAGGGTTCAAGCCTTGGAGTCGTAGGCTTGGTTTAGAGATCTGAGATATTTCATTTCTGCAGGGATCTGTTTAGACAGTTGGGAGTTGTTTCTTTGCCTTGGGGTGCATCAAACCCAAAGAAAAACCTGCTAGAATGGCTATAAACACCCAACTTGCCATAAGTGACCGCAGAATCTAGAGTGTTGGCATTCAAGGTTCCGCGGACTACTAGGTGGTCCCAGGCAAAGGGATTCTAAGCCCAGCACACAAGAAACGATGAGATACCCCAGCACTACAGTTGTCCTCACACCTGGTTGGACCACTCAACAACCTTCCACAGCTGCTAGTCTGTGAGCGCCCCACTCTCGCGAAACAAAAAAAACCTAGATAATCAACTGCGAATCACATCCGCATATGTTCTGTGCACAATTCTAGAACATTGTTCATGTGTTGTAAAAGGTTCCCCAAAACACTAACTGTTGGCCCCTCACTTCTGTAGGGAGGTTGTTGAGGAATCATAAGTCATCAGGCTACTCCCTCGCTGAATGTTGGTGACAGCAGTCCTGGCAGCTTAGCTGCGAGGACTTGACAAGAACCGCAACCTCTGCCAGTCTGATCCCCAAGCCCTAGTCTAATCAAATCCAATGTGGATAGATCAGAGCTCCGCAAGAGAGGCAGGGCACACTTTACTCAGGAAATGTAAGCCCAACCCTCAGTTCCAAGCCTTAGTATTAAGCCTTAGCACATACACACCGACCCTGTAAATCACCATTGCCTGCAGTTCGACGTCCGCGAGACAAGTTGTGCATGCCAGGGTTCGGGCGGGGGCGACCGCGAACTAATCCCCAGACCATGACCAAGATAGCACCAGGAGACAAGTGCTCTTTGACATTTTTTGGTTGCTTCTTTCCATTTATGGGTTTTGCAAGTGAGAAGCTAAAACTCGGATCGGAAGAAAACATGAATTGCCCAAAACAAGGGCATCCGACATCGTTTGGGTCTTGTTTGGCTTCAAGGTTTGGAGCTAGGACCAGTTCCGAAGCCCCAGCGTTCTTCTGCAGGATTGTAGATGACCTGCAGACATCTTTACCCACAGCTCCAGTATCTGTGGCAACAAGAGCGAAAGCTTCGAACTACAAATACCACGCCAAACCTTACTTTAGCCCAAAGCCTTCAAAGCTGGAGACATTGATACCAAGCAATTCTACCAAGTGCTTCGTGTACTCTGACAGGTGGGCCTTATGCAAGATGATCCCTTTGCACAGGCTTCCAAAGCATTGTTGGTGGTAGGGCCCAGAAACAGATTCTTCGGGAGGCTCATCAGCCGTGAAGTAGACGAGCTGCAATTTCGGTTTCGCCCCTCAATTTCCTCCATGTGACTCCTGAACCCTACATTACACCGAGCAGTAGTCTTCATGAAAGAAGTCTTGTATCATCCCAAGTGCCCAAACCCTCAGAGCATTACCCCAAACCACAAACACATGCCCCCGCCCGTAGTGCTAATAGCCTGTGCCCCTCGCCAACTCTTCGGCACTCGTCAAAGCTCGCGAAGTCCGTCGGGTTGGCGCTCGTGTTCCAAAAAGCGCATGTCCTGTGTTTCGAGCTAGTATTTCTGAAGCTTTGTCATGGGAGCTACCTCATAACATGGATTTTCCGCTAGGTTTTGGGCGGGTAAATTCAGGATCAGAAAATCTGGGGATGTAACTCTATGCTGGGGACCTCCGCATTCCGAGGCATAGCCATCTTTCCACCTGTTCTGAAAGGGCCTGTTTTTCGGAGTTTGGATGCCCATGTTCAACACTGCAAGCCCCAAACCTCAACATTCCCAAAAACCACCGTTCGTGGAAGCGGCCGTTGGTTGAGCTGGTGATTGAGCGTTTAGGCTTGGAGGTTCTAACAGCTCTGAACGTGAAGATTGCAGGCTTCGTTTCAACCTGCTCATGAAGTTCCTCAACCTTGGTTGAGTCTATCCGGGATTTTTTGGGTGAGCATGTCAACGATGCTAACTTTAAAGAATTCTGGGACAGACCATCAGCCGGAAATGCTGAGCCTGCTCCAGGACTAAACAAGCAAGAGGGGGGTGGAGCGAAGGAAGTGCGGTGGAGGTAAGGCCTTTGGTCAAGAAGCTTTTCTTCGCATACGGACCGTTACGTCGAATTCCTGGGAAGAAAGAAGCCAGACGAGAATGTTTGTGTCAACGAATGACCAGAGCATCCGCGTACAGGGTTTAGGGTTGATGGGTGTACCAGTACTTCTGCTAGAAGTCTTGGATTCATTCCTAAAGTGTTTTGGATGCAGGCGGGTCAAAGTCATGCCCCTTCGTAACATTCTTTCTCGAGCGCTAACATCCGATAGGCATCAGCATGACGCCCTCCATGTTGTTGCAAACATCATCGTCTGGTAGCTCATGACAGGCCCGTGCAGACCCACATAAGACCAAGTTTGAGAAGCTTGCACATGACTTCGAGTAAGTCAGCTCAGCTTGTGAACGGTTGCAAAAGGCTTATTTATTCCCCTGGCGGCGATGGATACCGCAAGATCATTCCAGGGATCTAGCTAGTGTTTAGCGTTTATTTCTCAGGCGTCTAGGGACAATGAAAGGCTCAGGATTTATTGCGCCGTGCCTAAAGCAGCAGCAGGCACAAGCCCCAAACTGCAAGACCCAAAAGCGCTAGCTCAAAACTTTCCACCCAACCCAACAACTGAACACCATGCACCCTCCTCCATTGCCCTCCAACTTCCAATCTCATCTCGCAAGCGCCTTGAAATCACACTTGCGGGACTTGTGGCTCAGGCTTGGGCGGACTGCTTGCAGAAACATCAGTCTAAACCAAGAGCGCAAGGCCCCCCCACAATCCGACCTTACAGCAATCTTGGGCGCCTCATCTTCAAGAAACATTTTCTAAAGACTCTAAAAGATCTGTTCTCACAATGGCTGGCAAAGGGGACAGTTTGATTCCTGAAAATCTTTGAGAACTGGAACCGATGAGTTGAGCCTAACCGCGCATCGTCATACAGTTCCCCATGTCTCCCCCGTACCATTGCTGTATCTTGGTAGCTTTGCTATTTATGCGCGATCGGCGTGCTTGCACGAGGTCCTGGCTGGTGTTTCTGTTTGAAGTGTGTGTGGTTTAGGCTTTTAGAGCTTAGGGTCCACAAGTGACGGTTTGAGGAATGGAGAGATTTGGCGATCAGGGTTTGGAGCATACGGAGGAGTGGCATATGAAACGGAAGGTTCAGAAGCGATTGCCGATGTATTACTTGAATGAATGCACTTGGAACTG
Organism: Symbiodinium pilosum; assembly: GCA_905231905.1. Classification (NCBI taxonomy): domain Eukaryota; class Dinophyceae; order Suessiales; family Symbiodiniaceae; genus Symbiodinium; species Symbiodinium pilosum. The sequence continues at coordinate 69,534 of CAJNIZ010043983.1, forward strand.
CTGAAGGCGTGGGTTGGCTGTATGTTCAGACAGAGTGACAAAACTGTGTCGCCTTCACTGGCTTTCGTCTTGCAGCTAAAGCTGCTTGTCACCTAGGGTTTGCTTGAGACAGGTATGCCCAAAGCCCCAAATCATTGAACCCACTCTAGCGTGTCAAATTAAGGGGCCTAAATAATCACTAGCATGATGGTGTTTCTAGATTCCTTGTGTGACTATGGTATAGGGCACCTCAAATACACATTGAAATTAAATAGGTTAGCATTCAAGCGTCCCTGCATGATTACATAATCCCTGCAAAGCCCCTATAGGAATCCCGCTTCCATTTAATTTTCCATTTTCCTTTGCCATTTAATTTTCCATAATTGGCAGTTTTTGCCTTTCTACATACGCCCGCAAACCCTGCCACAACCAAGCTTTGAGAGCTGACGACTGCAGCTGCTTTGAGCCGCTCCAATACTTCGGTCACTGTCTTCCAGGTTTAAGCTTCAGGCGTTGGAATCTCGGAATCTAGAGCTGAGAGATGTATGTTCAAAGCTGCCTATTCTAGTCAGGAGGCCTCACCCAATGACCTTGCAATGCCAGCTTGGCACTGGGAAGGAACATGCGGAGTGCAGGACATTTGGCAAAAGCATGCTCTGGACGCTTTGAAGCCGCAGCCAGCCACCTTTTTCTTCAGTAGGCATGCGCAGATTAGCCATATGCTTATGAAAGAACTGCATTCCCATGCTTCCAATTCGTTCCCTCATTCCCCAGAAAGCTCTCCTAGGAAATAATGAAGACGACAACCCCAGCAAGACTAGAAGCCATCCCTTTCAGGAGGGACCAAGGATCGGGAAAGAGGGCGAAAGATGGTCGGAACATGCCTGTCAGCTATCCCTGCGGCGCTTTGGCGCTCTCATCCCTGGCCTTGGTTTCCGCCGTCCATGACTTCAGCGACTATGTGGAGGCCCTGCGGCTAGGAACGTGGCTGTGCTCTTCAGGGTGTTAGGAGACTCGCTCGTATTCGGTAGGGGAATGAGAGGAGAGATTCCGGAAGTGGCCCCTCTGAAATTCAATGCTTCTTAATACCATGTTTACACATGTCCTCTAACCATCCCTACCAAGAAATTGACAACATCTATTCGTCGTTCCTGCTGAGCCTGTTTGGGCTAGACCGAGGCACTGAAGATCAGGCATCTTGCGTTGGCATAATGCTAGGAAGCCCTAGGCCCCATTCGTACCCTGCAAGCCCTATGCTCTGGACCCTGGACGGACAGCGTAAGATGGTTCTTTGAGCCAGCGTCAGCGAACAGAGAAGGGAGGTCTCTATGAGGACGCAAGCCGAGATGTACTTTTACCGTCGCGCGCATTCTTGGTGTCTCCTTGTTGTGCTGTAGAAAGCGCTGCACTGCACATTCTTAACCAGAATCTATGACTGAGGCTTTTGGCGGGTGTTGGGGTGTAGGCTTTAGGATGGCTTCCGCATGGTCTGAGACTTGCAGCTTCCGAAGCTCCGTTGTGTGTATGTTGGAAAATGCAGGTGCTTAACTGCAAAGATTGACAGCTCAGCCTCGGAAGGCCTCGTAAACTCTAAGGTGCTGTATCTACAGAGCCAGACGTCTTGATGAATTCTGTAGAACCCCTGTCAACTCCCACCAGCAAAGCTGCAGATGCTCTTCAAAAAAGCTTCAAGGCTATTCAGGCAGACTCCCTTCACACATGGTAGGGCTGACTCCCCAAGATTCATCAAGAACCATTGTGTTTCTGTCCGAAAGGCTTGGAGTCAAAAAAGTCAGCAGCCTTTTACAGCGGCAGTATAAGCTGGACCATGCTAGGAGACAAAATCGTTGCATTTGCAATGAAGGCATGCGTCCAACTTGGTTTTATCGACGTTCTACTTGGGTTCTACAATCAAAGAAACAACTTCTCAACATCAAACCCTGCACCTTAGATCTGAATCGCTGGAAACTGAGGGCACAGTGCATCGCGCCCGCATGTACAACATGCAGTACGACGGCAGAGCTTTGGTCCACGTTTTGCAGCAGGCATGCTGTTTTGGTGCATGTAGAATGTAGAAACTGCCGGAAGGAACCTGCAATTTTGAGAGTTTCCTCTTGTTTAGATCCAGCTTGGGTTCGGGAAATCTTCCTCCTTTCTCGAGCTGCCTTCTGAATGCCAGGCCTTCCTTTCCCGGACAATCCCTTCCAATCCCTTCCACCGAATACTGAATTTTCTCAAGCCTGAACAGTCATTCCTGGCTTGATAGCCTCACCCCCTCATCCTGAGGAGAGTTTGAGAAGGGCCAGTACTTCATGAGTATCCGCCAGTCCGTGAAAGCAGCTGGCTTTGATTCGGGGAGATTCAGTATGTTGGCAGAGTGTGTATGACAAGGGCTTGAGGTCAAGGGTTGAGACTTGAGGCTCTTAGTGACGGCTCAACGGGCTTTCGTATAAAATGACGAGCTGAGGTTATGAAGGGTTAGAGTTTCACGATTTAATCAAAGTTCCTTTGCTTCAAGATCCCTGATAGCAGAAAGGTTCTGTCTATGTGGGCTTATGAGCGTAGTTACGAAGTGGGAGTTTTCCTTAGCTGGTTAGCCACCTAAGCGGCTGCAGGAGGACTTCCTTGGCTTAAGTGTTGTAGGCGGTATCATGCTTGCAGGCACCCTCTAGAGAAAGACAGCAGACTTGAAGAAATTCATCTGCACCCTCAACGACTTTTGACGAAGGTTGGACGTTTCGCGTCGCTTCTGTAGAAGTCTCGCAGCTCAGTTCACCCTCAGCCTCAAGATGAAAATTGATCTGCATTATAATTTCGTGCAGACTCTACGCAGGCTCGACAAAGCCTCCCTAAAAGGGCTGCTGCACTTGGTTGAGGTGGTAGCCAGCCTCAATTCGACCTCAGCCTTCAAATCCGCCAAACTCGAAAAAAGGACATCGAGCGTGCCTTCGCGGACAACCTCTTGCTGTACAAAGCGATGACCCTTTATGGCTGGATTCTCGATTCAACGTCTGGGAGGAATAAAGGTAAGGTACTTCCAATCTGGCTTAGTACCCGGCAGAAGTTTGGTTTCTAAAGAAGGTCCCCGCAATACTTAAGCCCCGCTCCCTTGACCTGGAGGTTCAGGAGCTCAGCATCATGCTGTTGCAAGGTTTCGAGTCTTTGGCACTAGCCTCGCCCGGCAGGCAAACCTCCGACCGTGCCATTATATTTGTAAACAAACCTTGAGCCCCACAAGCTGAAATACCGAGTATACATTCGGCTCTCGTAAAGTTGAGATGCCTTAGTCATGCATACATGTCTACCTTCGAAACTAATTTGGAGAAGCCCCATTGCTTCAATCAAGTGTTTATATTTGCAAGTCTGAGGCTCTTTGTCAGGTTTTTTCAGCAAGTAGCTTTGGGAGCGATGGAGGCGTCATCTCTGCTTCCTTGAGTAAGACACAGTAAGCTGAACATTTGGCGATGATGCCAGGTTCAACCCTTTGTACAAGCATGACACAGCATACCCCCAACCATACTTCCAGAAATTCCGATTATGCAAGCAGTTGCATGATGCATACCAGACCCCAAGATGGACCGTCAAGCCGCAAAGTTGTACAACAAAGCACTGTTGGATTCCCTGCCTCAAATCTGGTTCCTTTCTTGAAAAGGTTCTTGCAGAAGTTGCAAGCCACAACAGGATCCTCCGGCTGGGCCTCGACATCCCTGTGCAATACATCCCAAACCTGAAAGCAGAATTCCCAAACCTCTATTCCTACATCATGAACCAGGTGGATGTCTGCGCTGGCGTGGGCTGTTCACCAGCGGGAAGTACTTGCATTTTGGTTTGAATGAGCGTGGTAGATCTGCTTGACTCACTTCAAGCTGGTCTCGGGAGTGGGGTCGCAGCTTTTTCTTTTAAATTGCTTGGCTGCGATCTCAGGAGATCGGCGTTGTTTCCTACAACGACACTAGAGGGCCGAGCAGCAAGCTTGCTCCTCAGGATGCCATATCCTCAAGAAGACTGCAGGATGTGCTAGTGTGCTTCCGTCGAGATAAGGCAAGACTACTATAAAACCTGACCGGGCTGAATTTCAGTACCTTATCCCAAGAAATCAAATAGGGCAAGCTTTCATCCCTGAAAATGTAATCGAACAACTAGAAGTGGCACCAAATCTCTTGAATCCCAACCTTACGCCAAGCTTCGTACACACTACAGAAAAGCCTGGACCCTAGACCTTACATGGCCAAGCCCGACAGCTTGAAGATCTACATCCCAGTAACCCTTACCGATAGCCTTTCACACGGGCGTATATGATGAGCTGGGCAACGCGTTGACTGCTGCTGTTTGAATGCCTCTTGAATCCTTCGGCAGTAAAAGCGAAACAAATGCTAAGCAAAGAAATCCCAAGCCAGTGTGCCTAAATCCTAGACTCCTAGACCCTATGAGGTTCACTTATGAACCGCTGCTTCTTCGGACTTTCAAGCACGGCAACGGCTTCCCTTCCTTTGGGCCCCGCGAACTGAACATGCGAAGATCTTGGATGTCAGCTTGCCGAGCTTAGGAATTAGGATTTTCTGTGTTTGTCGGGGAAGTTGTTTTAGGATGCTGGTTTGGAGCATTCCTCATCATGCTCTTGGATTCTCAGGCAGCAGAGTCTGTCATAGTTTTAGTTCTGGTTTTTCTCAATGTCATCGGAGCCCGAATTCTCACTAATATCTATCCTGTATACTCCCATGCTCGCCTGGATGGCAGCCACCCCTAAACCGTAGTCAGTACGATTGAAAAGAGGAATAAAAAGGAACGAACTCCCGAAACTCTCGTTACTAGGCCCAAGTGTCAACACCTCACATGCCAAACCTTAAGCTGGCGCTAAAGCTTGCACGCTCGATTGGAAGCTCGAATCTCTCAACCCTCGACCCTTCATCTAGAATCGAAATCTTGAAGCTCTTCTCTGTGGAAGGTTTGTTTTGTACTGTGCCGCAGGTTGTTCCCGTAGTCCACCTTCTTTCAATCCCAACACGGGCTTTATGCTGATAGCCCTTGCGTGTCCCTTCGTGAAGGGCAGACCTTTTTGCAGTGATATACTTAGGTCTGTCCAGTGGTCGCTGTAAGCGCCGAAGCCGAAGCTGAGACCCCACAATCCTCGAAGCTTGCACCCGAAGAGCCTACAACATGGAGCTTGAAATTGGGCAAGCTCTAATTATAATGGAGCCCGGAGCGTCACCAAACTTGCAGCTGAGGCTCAATGCTTCCGTTTGCTTAAGGCGCGGAAACCCGGGACCGAACTCTAAGCGCTCATCAAGACAAGAGTTTGGGTTTGGTTGTTATGATGAGGTGTAATGCAGGTGAAGCATGTGTATTCCGCGAGTTGTTCAAGTTTTGCTCAGCCGGCCCCGAGTGTGGCTGTGCTCCTTCCCGCCCAAACCCTCAAGCTCCGAGTCCGTAAAGCCCTAATACTGGATCACGTATCCCAAATCCCTTTTGTCCAAAGCAAGCATTATATGTACAGATCCTCTTTTCTCCAGAAGAACTTCATACAGCCTAGAGTTCAGGCGTTGGGAAGGTTTGGGAGTAAAAGCTAGCATCCCGATCCTGAGCCGCTTCATCCAGCTTGACAGTTGACTTATTCAGGGTAGTCAGCCTAATTTTTGGCTGGTGGTATTCTGAGATGTTATGCAGCTAGCCTGGAGCCAGCTCCGTGGTCGTTGGAGCAGCTCGTGCAATCTCGGCTTGAGAGGAGAATGTCTAGGTCGGGCCAATGATTCGGTGCACAAATGAAAGACACGCACGAAGTACATGACCAACTTCAGATGCAACGTATAGATCCCAAAAGCCCAGAAATCTCTTCTCCTCACCCATAGCAGGTATTCTTCCTTCAAGACGGTGAGAGAAGTACGGCCGGAGAGGCAGCACCTCTTTGAATTTGGGTGTATTATCACTGGTATCCACATTAGGTACTTATTTGTTCTTGTCTCTACTTGCCCAAACCGAAGAGTATGTGACATGGCTCCTACATAACTGAGGATGAAGAGGAGGGTCTGGGCTTAGGCGTAGGCAGGGTTCAACCCAGCCAGCAGCCCAAGTATGCTTTTAGATCAGCCCGACTGCAGCCTAGGAAGCTATATTCCGCAGATTCTGGTTGGGTTATTGCAGTGTTGACCAAATCCTGGTGCAGAGGATTCGGGCTCTGGCTAAATTTACCTTTGAGTGAAGCGGTGCGAGCAAGGAATCGGAGCCTTGGATGAAGGTTTTTAGCTTGAAGTGATGCTTTTGTCAGGGAGACCGATAATTTGCGTGAGTCCGGGCCCAACGTCATAGTCTCATCGCCCAGCTCCCAAAGCCTACTGCCTCTTGCATCTTTGGGTCTTATGAGTTGGTAGCAGGGTATGGATTTTTGAGAATTGCAATGGGAGCACTGATAAACCACATGCCAAAGACCGCAACATCCGGCCTACCTGAAGCATGCACATTTATGGGAATAGAGGCCTTTTGGGTCTCGAATTGGGCAAGTTCTCTGCAAAATAATCATAGTTTGTCGCATGAAAGAGAGCTGAGCAACATGTTTCAAGATGTGGGGATGAGGGACTGCCTTTCAAAGCATCAACTTCAAGCTTCACAACCTTCCTTGCGCCCCAACCTTAGGCCCAGACTTTGAAGCTTATCCACTGTCCGTGGATCATGCAGGGCACGTGCCCTGGGGGATGGCAGAATGCACTATGAGCCTGGGCGTTTCTGAGACTTGAGTTTGGGAACTCCATGCCGGGAACTTGTTTGTGATTCTTGAAAGAAAGCCATGGAGGAAGGGGGAGGCCCTTAACAGCTAGCTGTTTGAAAGAGCAGCCCTTTCAGGGGTGCAGGCGTTTATTACTCAGATGCAGGCTTCATCGGTCTGGTATGAACCCACAAGAGACCTTTGTGTGGAGAGGGATTACGTTGACATGTTGAACTCATCGAGGCATGGGCATTTGCCGTGCATACAAGACCCAACCCCTAGCCTCGATCCGAATCCTAAGCTAGAATCCTGAAATCCTCTACACCTGAAGCATGTGCCATCATCACCTTTTATCCCAAGCGCCCATGATGTGCTGACCTCGTTCCAAGCACTGGAAATCTCAGCAACAAGGGCACAAAGCAGATCTCCAACAGGGATTAGAATGTTCGCATGTGTCCCTCCTGATGTCTCAGTAGCAGGACTGCGTGCGGTGTGCCTTGTTACTCAACTGGGCCATTCATTTTTGAATGTGGTTTCCGTGCATAGGAGTTTCTGCCTGCGTGTTCTAGACACGTCTTGCGATTCTGAATTCGTCCAGGCCCTTTGCCTTCCATGAACCAAGGACTTTCGGAGGGTTGGAAGCAAGCGCAAGAGGAGGCCACTTTGCGCGACAATTGAGGCTCATCGTTTAGGTTTGTAGCGGCGGGGGATCGCTGTTGTTTCAGATGGTATAGAACTTACAATGCACTGGAGGGCAGAGCAGAAGTGATGGTTTTGAGTGCTAAGCTGTGTGAGTGAGGTTTCATGAGTGCGGGCTCATTTGTGGGTCAAAGTCTTGGGGCGGGGTCTGGCACTATGGAAGCCTTGATGTACACAGAACTAGCTGAGTGCGGTCAGAAGTGAGCAGCAGATACATCATGGAATGCAGCTGAGCAGCTGTATGTCTATCTAGAGGCCAATGCTTGTACCTCTCATGCGTGTGTGCATATAGTTTTGACAACCTGCGCACGTGATGTGCGCCGTAAAGATTTTTGGTCATTAGCACCACTGGTGAACGGCAAACTCACGGTCAGAATAAACCCAGGAATTCAAACGGAACAAGTGCAACTACAGGGCCAGCTGATGAAAGAGAGTCATAGGAACCATCTTTTTCACCGGCCCCCAGGCAGGGAAATATCTTTTTGCGGGGTGTCTTATAGGGCCACGCTGCAGGTCCTGCTCGCCCTCCAAACCAGCCATGTAGGATAGATTGCCCCGCTTGATTGAACGTAGCCCGAACTGCAGATGGCTCTCTAGCGAGACTCACAAAGGACAAATCCCAAAATCATGAACCCCCTAGGATGCACACAGTCTGTATTCATCTCAGGCTGGTGTACATTGTCAACTACAAGTTTGTCGAGCTTTTGCCTGCAACTATCAAGCTTTAGTGAGCTACGAGGATCCCCAGGGCTGAACCTTCTTGATCAAAGTGCACAAGAAGTTTTCTGGCGAAGGGCATCATGCCAGGCGGAGATTTGGCTTGTCTGGCAGTGTCCAAGCACACGTAGTGGCCTTTTGGGAATTGTGCTTCCATCAAAGCAGGCCTCTTTCGTCCTGAGACCACTAACTCTCCAAGAAGAAGATGTAAAGATAGTCACTTCTACCTTTCTGGGCATTTTGACGGTCCCCACTGGGTTGCATGAGGAACTTGTCGATTCTCCGGAACATGTCGGTAATTGCATAAGGTATGTCAGACTTCTCCCATCCTCCTAGATCTGAGCATTTTTGGCCCAATTGCCAGACTCATGGCTCTGCATTGTAATGCTTGCTCAAGCCGAAGGACCCCAGACACAGTCAAGTTCTCCTCGGTAAGACGAGACGGAGGCGAGACGGAACGTCGTAGCAGAAGTCATATAAGGAAGACAGGCAGCAATTTCACGCCAGCGCAGCCCCAGCCGCATATTCCATCACAGGCTTGGGCTCATAGACTCTTCAGCTCTCCAATGACGTCCTGTCTCTTCTCCTGCTCCCAAGTCGTGGCGTTTAGAGTAAAGGCCAGAGTTTAAGCTTTGCTTTACCGCTGCGAATATGTGGCATCCACCTTTTCGGTCCGATCGTCTGATGCGCAGGCTCCGGCCCACTCTAAACCGTGGACCGTGTTAATCAAAGCAGAAGGGAAGGCCCACTTTTCGACTAACGCCATGATGTTCTAAAACAACCAGGTCCTGTTGGGTTTTAGGGTTTAGGGATGCCTAGTACTTAATGGGAAGAAAAGATAGCTGTGTGTAGATGGAGCCACAGGTCTGTATTGTAACAGCCTTTGTAATGCAGGGCTTGCATAGGGTTGGGTGCCCAAGCTTGTGGCCACTCGCCAAGTTAAATCTTCTTCCGCGAGTTTCCGCAATGTGTGTGGGGGGGGTTCTTTGCAGTAACTTGAGCTGGAACATTGGTGAGTGCATCGCTGGGTATCCTTCATGAGGCGACCGCAGAATGAAAATCCCATCATATATGCCTGGGATTTCGAGTGATGTATACCCGTATGTCGGGTCGATTTGAAACCTACTCTCATCCTGCATAATAAACCCTACGTAAGCCTTCAATGGTAAACCCCCGGCCCTACACTCTGAACTGTCTGGTTCTTTGAGAGCCCACCCGCCGTTTCACCCCTGCCGGCATCTCAGGGAACTTGATCCTGACAAGGGATGCGGCACTAACCCAGACAGCAGGTGCTGCCTCCCTCGCCAGTTGCAGCAAGAGCGTGCTGGATCAAGTGATGTCAGCATCTGCACCACGTCTTCCTGCTCGTGTGACTTCGTGCCTCTCTTTGCCTTCGCTCGTTCTCATTTCTATCATTGTTAGCCCTGTTGTGTTATTGCTCTTTTGTCAGACGGGAAATAATTTCGCACCCGCGCTGACGATAGTGCAGTGGCATCATCGCAGTCAAAGAAACGTTGCGTCATGTTCGAAATATTGTCATGCCTACAGTTGCAGGGACCAACGGTGCGCGAGAGCACGGGATTCTGCAGACCCTTGTGCCTGGGGCTGGCCCAGGGCCCGGGCCCCCAAGCCCCTAGAAGAAGGTGTTCAACGTGTCCGCCTCCCCAGACCATCCAACACACTCCCAAAGATCGGCGGACTTAGCATTTGTTCATAAACTTGAAGCTAGCATTCTTCATGTGAAGATGTCCCCATAGCAAGGAAGTTGTCTATCGCTCCTGCAGCGACCTGGTGTACTGTGAGCTGGACGAGCTTCGGCAGAAATGCACCGTAGTTTGCAGAACACCTGGATCTAGCTTACAACAAGCGGGCCTCAAGAGGCCCCTGCTATGGCAGCTATGGCTAGAAGGGAGCCTGAGAACAATTTTGGGGCATGCTCGGGAGTAGGTTTGTAAGTGCATATTTGGTTTGTTCGAGTTCGGCAAGTGCAGTCAGGAAACGGTGGGTAGGTGTTTGCTTCTGGGGCTTTGCACATAGGAGCAGACAGGAAATCTTAATGCTTCTGGGAATTCTTGGGCCCTGAAGAATTCCTGGCCGCTGACTCTGCGCTTGAGGACATGAACAAAAAAGTCGCACCGCTGCTGTCCGAAACGGAATTGCAGAGGCGGAAGGGCTTGTTGTGATTTGTATGGGTGTACGTAGACCACATAGTCGCACCTGCAAAAGCCGATGCGCCAGCTATTGATATAGGCTTGATATAGTGCTGGTTGTGAGATTTGGATGGCAGGAAAACAAAGAGTAGGACCGCATGATCAGCAAATAATTGCTACAGCAGAAGCCAAGCTTCGCCTTGATGTGCTACATTAGCCCGTGATGAGATCTTGATGCAGCAATGGAAAGCCTTCAGTCAAATAGGGTACAGAGCGATCAACATTACCACATTGGGGTTGAACATTCGAAGGCCGAGGCAAATCTTGTTCCGTCCGTGTAGAAGATATCAAGTCTCTCTGGCGAATCGGGTTGGCCAGTGCTGAGGAAGTCCACCAGTCTACGCAGTGTGAAGGGCTCCTAAGTCTCTTGCCAGCTTTACGTAGGACGCAGGGGAGTTCATCCTTGCCACGCGATCGAAGGCAGTATTCCCTGATTATACCCGAAGACGAGTTCGCGCAATGTACACCAATTTGCTCATTCTATTGGCCGAAAGTTCTGAAGGTTTGGGAGCAGATGCAGGGGCAAAAGCTGATAGTGGCTGTTGAGTTTGTTTTCGACACATACAAGGTCGAAGCTACCCCCACTCCTTCTTGTAACTTGCGCCATGCGTGTATAAAGCTCACCAAAAACTGTTCTACCCATTCCAAAGACTCCCATGACTTCAGGAATTCATTTTCCGATCTTTCAGAGGCTAGCGCTCTCTTGGACGCCAACCCCTTTTTATTTGAAATGCAAGGAACTCTGAAACCGTACCCAAATCCTACTCGTAAAAGCCGCACTCAAAGCTGTGTGTCGTGAGGCACGGAGTACAGACTGGCAAGCAGTTTGCGAGGTATCTTGATGAGAAGGCTGAGTTGTTTTGCTGCTGCTATTGCTTCTACACTCTACACCTGTGCGGCCATTGGTGGCAGTCGTAGAGCACGTTTTAAGCGCTGTTGATAACCGTATTGTTTGTGGCCTGCAGCGGCAAATTCGGTTGACTTGTTGCTTTTATTGCTCCTGCGGTTGCTGCTTCAGTTGGAGGACTTTTCGTCAGCAAGCGCTGCAGTTTAGGGTTTATCGTGGTTGTGGTTGCGGCTCACTGTCTCAAGGTTTTATTTGTGAAAATGCAGTTGTTACGCCACCCTAAGCCTGGCTTTGAACCTTTGCAGGGTTGCTGCACTCTAGTCGTGCATAGTTCAAACCACAAGGATATGGTTCTTGCTTCAGGGCTTGCTAGCTTATTCAGCATGTCTTGGCATGGTCGATCTGAGCGGCTGTAACGTCAAACCCTGAGTTCTAAGGCTTTTGTAGTGTAAAGTCCTAAGCTGTGAACAAGCACTTAAAACACATTCTACGTCCCAAAAGCTACATGAGGGTCGCGGGCTTGCATCTGAATGCTGACTTTTGAAACCTTGAGCCCCTGAAACAAAGTTGCCCAGGCCTAAACAATCGTACATAGGCCTCTTACCTTTGTAGACTGAGGCGAGGCGAGAACTTATGCTGGTAGCCACTGGATGTAAATAGGTAATCCATTAACAAAAATCACACAAGCGCTCGATAGCTTTAGAGTCACTTCGAAAGTGCTTGAGCCTGGATTTCCAACCTTTCTCTTACGTCCAAAAGGGTCCTGCAAAAGATGGCACGTCTTAGATCTTTGGCTCTTAGAATCTGGCCTTGCAAGTCGAGCGCAAGTCCGGACACCAGAAGTTTTCACTTTGAACCTAGCACGTCCGATCGCACAAGTCTCCACAGCTGACATCGGCACTGCTTTTGCGCAGCCTTGGAGGTCGGCAAATGGATGGACTCGCAGTATCCGAGCCTTTGCTTAAGCAATGCTGGAAGCCCTGAGAAAGGGTTCTTGCAAGCATCATGTACGCGGTCCGTTGCATTGTATGGATAGCTGTGCAGGTACTTTAGAAAACCGTGGGCTTCCACAATAACAGCTGAATTGGTAGTTGTTGCGCAAGGCTCACCGTGCAAGGCGCATATCGTATTTGAGCCTTTCAGCCATGTTGTGCTTTTCGATGGTAACTCAAGTTCGCGCCCGAGGGTCTTGTCTCGTCTCATTGTGCGACTGTGTTTCTTGCGGTGGGGTTTTGACTCGAGTAGCAGCACTAAGACAAGTCAGACTATCCAAACAAAGTTTATGAGGGAATGTCAGGGATAACTGAGAGCGCTGCCGGCATTCATTGGGGCCCGGCAGGCAATGCAGGGTTCCCTAGGATAGAAGACTTTCATAATGGATGCATCTTTGGGGTTTTATGGGATAGGTCTTGGGAGCTCCATGACCGATCCAGGAGCTACTTCGATGGCTCCCTGGCAACGGTCGGCGTTCAAGATAGACTTGTGCCACGCGACTTGCACATTGAGGTTGGTTTTCAAGGTTCGGAAAGGACGCAGTGCCTGGATGTTCATTGTACACAGATGCCCACTGTCGTGGTGCACGAGCACCTCAAACCAAGACAAATCTAGAGGCACGCTCCGCGGTGCTTCGACTTTAGCCTTGTGGTGTTGGTCAGGCGGGTCAGGTTTACAACTTCATGGTCCCGCCGTCAATGGTAAAGCATGTCAAGCGTGCTGTGCAAACTTCACAAATGTTCGGCACCCTCAGGGTTCATCACCAAAGTTCATCTTCAGGGTTTCGAAAGAATAGGTATGAGAGCTTTGCGGTTTAGGGTTTATGGTTTGGGGGTGGAGGTGGAGTGACATGTAGCTTTTGTTTTTAGACAAGCGCCCATCCTTCGATCCCTACTCCTGAGCGCTCAATGCTCACCCAGCGCCCAGAGTTTCAGGCCGAGTCTCAAGTATTGCAGAGACCTGGATTCTATGCCAATCCCTCCCGAAAGCTGTTTTCGGATTATCTATCAAACTGCTGGTCTCTTACTTTAATGCTTCATAAATGGGGACAACAATTCCAGTAGTGTAAGCTTTTGGTTTTCTGAGCGGTGATCAAGCCCAACTCCAAACCTGTCACATTGAGCTTCTTTCTAAGTCAGAGTACTTTCAAGTCCGGAAGTTAGACTGCATATGTGACACAGGTATTTACACTTCGTGTATGTTGCGTATGATACACTCTGTTGCACAAGATATTGAACAAACTTGCGATATAAGGAGTGTGAATGTGACCACATGGCAACCAGAGTCATGAATCTGCAGGACAAGCCAAGGTTGGGAGGCTAAGCATTTTTCCTTTGTTAGGATGATGACTTAACTGCTAAGTTTTTGCCCCAGGGCCAGTCCTAAAACCTTAAATCCTAAGCCAGAACCCGTAGACCTTATAGTCCACCTTAAGTAGATGAATATTGTTTTGGGTATATTATAAAAGATCCCCATATACCCCATATTATCCATCTACTTAAGGGGGACTATAAACCCCTGAAGCCCCAAGCCGTACCAAGGAAGGCCAGGCTCAACCTTTTGGGCTCCGCGACCACAGATGGATGGCAGAAGGACATGGGGGGAGTTGGGTCTCTGACTTTGGATTGGGGGTTTCAGGGTTTGGGTGTTGAGATTCAGGGCATAGGCTTCGTGGAGAACGCGAGCTCCGGCTTTTTGGAATTCAACAGTCGTTCCGAGAGAAGAGACCCATCTGGCCTGCAAGAGTCTTGGAGTCTCCTCAACCTGGGGATAGTGCTGTGCTTCAATTATCACGCGTTGAATGAATGAATCATGGGTAATGGATATTCTAGCCGTAGAATTTCAAAGCGCGATCTGCAAACCTCAATGCTGACGTGTTTCCCATGATTCGCCCTTTTGCTACTTGTTGACCATTTGAAGGTGCATAGACGCGAACCTAGACCATTAACCCTGAACCCTACATCGGTCTCCCGCGCCGGAGGCCTCCAGCAGCGTGTGGGAGGAGATGCTCAACCTCTATTTGGCTTAGGGGATGAGATGTTCCGTATCAGGGATTTTATGCCGTCTCTCATTCAGGTAACGAACTCGGGGAAAAAGGCTTACAAGGTCAATCGGTTTGGGCTCGGGTAGCAGGGCAGCGCGGGAAGTAGGGCTATGTGGGGCTCTGTGTTTCCCATACCCTAAAGGCTCCAAACGGGGTAAAGTACCATATTGGGTTGAGACCACAACTCAAAGACATTTTGCGGAACTATGGCAGCACTTCAATGCTAGGAATATGTTTGGACCCAACTTTATATTTACACGCAGATATCAAGATCCTTGAGACTTCCAGCGGTAGCGGCGTCAAATGCGCGCAAGAGAGCGAGCCAGGCTCTAGCAAAAAGGCACCAACACTGCAGCCAAGCACCTTGTATCTAGAACCTGCTGAGCTTGGAGTTCATGAGGGTTGTTCTAGTAATTGAGATATCATGGTGATGATGGGAGGGCACAAGCTACTTGCAATATCTACCCTGAGGTTTACAGACACGAAGGATGTTCTCAGTGGCGATCTCAATGGGGATCACATGAGCCGCTAGCCGCAAGATTCTCAAAAGGGTTGGTCTTGAGAGCAAGCAGTAAGGAAGGGCAGGTATCGCAGTGTTACAAGAGAATGCAGATTTATCGTAGTGGTACGAGCAAAAGCAGACAGGTGCCTGAGACGGTCTTAAACCAAGTTGATGTCTGTGTGGGCTTTTGGGTACAGACCCAATTCAATATGTGACTTGTATGAAGCAGACCTTGCTTTGAACTAGGGAAGGCTCAGCGTCTGCCAGTGCGCAAGTTCTACAAGATTTGTTCAAGGCGGGGTTTAGAAACTTCTAGATCTTGAGGCATGCTGATGTTGGACATGTGTTGCTGAACGCTGAAAGAGTTCCCAACTTCGAGGAATCCCGGGCACACACCGCCACAGTCTGCCAATTGCGCCGGGTCTTGAGTTGTGAGCTTGGTACTGTATCTTAAAACCTATGCCATGCGGTACTCACAGCCGGTAGCCCGGTTTTTCGCACCTCTTCAGCCATTTTGCGCCTGAGATCTTGATCCGTCTCGGCACAAGAGTACAGCCAGCTGGTTCCAGTCTGGTAAAGAGAGTTTGTGATCGGGCCATCCTACATCAGTCTACAGATCCCAGCAGCCTCAAGTGGGCAAACCTTCGTGGCCGATGTAAGATTTAGGGCTGCAGCCCGCCATGCCATTTAGTGCGAGGATTGCAGCAATTCAATAATTAGCTCCCAAGCTCGCTCTGAGGTCCCAAAATTTGCAGATGCTTTTCCTAGCTTTCAACGTGACTGATGAGCAGAGGTTATCATGGCTCGCAATCTGACCTTGGCGACCGGCTTTGTGACAGCAACACAAGAAAGGTAAGGATATGTGCATTTTTATCTGCCACATGTCTTATCGGCAGTGTCAGCAGGTATCTTGGCCAGCATGAGTGTTAACCAAGTTTTTGGACACGCAGGTACATAGTTGAAATTTCCGGGTTGATGTACTTTGTATGGCGCATGAGTATGTTTCTTGTTCTCGTGGGCCGGCAGGGTCACCAGTGGCGCAACCTTGAGCCTAAGGCCGCTACTGCATCCGCTATGTACCCTCTTGAACCTTGAGTGTGAAGCATGATCCCTGACTTCCAATGGAACTGAGTCCCAAAATCAGGTTCGCGCTTCTTGACCTTCTTTTCCTCAAGCTGAACTCCACAGACGACGTCAAGGATGGCTGGATTTGGCTCATAGGCTTCATCCATCTAAAGTGGTTCGATGTCATTGTAGTAGCAGTCGTAGGAGTCTGAGGGGTAACAAAGATGGTCGTACAACGACTAGACTATGCAGCGTTAATAAAGCGGTTTGGTTGCCACCTATTTAGGGTAAGGGGTTCAGAGTACGTGCTTTCCCTGCACAACAACTCAGATCCCAGAATCTAGAATTGCCATGACCAAGCATTAAAGCGGTAGATGTAGACGTTCATAGTTTCTGGTGAGTACGACACGGAACAGACTGCAATGCAGGGAAAGGACAAACACAGCACCATGCCAAGACAAATTCAGCAGGTCATGTGGGATCATACTAGGGTTCACTTATTACGGGTCTTTGTGGCAATTTGGTGTGTTCTCAGACCCAAGCAGCTGCACACGCCAAAAATCTTCCACAAACCCAGAACAACAATTTCGAAATTTCCTAGCGTAGAACGCAAAAACTCATCTGAGCCTTGAAGGAGCGCATCTACAATCTCCTGTCGTTGCTGCAGTGTGCATCCTTCCAGCGAACCTCTGCTTGTTTTGCGGCACAGGGGCAAGATGCTGTATAGGTAGATAGAGCCTTGGATGATAAGCTGGACTTCAGGATAATAATGGGGTAATAGTTGAAGCTGCCTAAGACCAACGGGCGTGTGCAAGGGCGGTCATTTCTGTTTCTCGAGTTGAAGTTTAGGGCATGAGGCGCATTTTTTAGAGGCCCCCACATCGAGACCTTGAACTCTCCGCCCAGCAAATCAACAACCTCACAGACAGAAGAAAAATGAGACGGAGCACCACTTCTCAAGGGCAAGTGAAAAGGATCACGGCTTCGGGTTTTGCACTGGGGGGGTGCTTTTAGTGCAACTGCGTGGTATGGGAAGGGGAGCTCTGTCGTAATCTTGTATATCTAGACAACTAGGCTAACATCCTCAAGCCCCTATCCTGCACCTCATGAAATGATTACACAGCAGGCTTTGCAAAGACGACTTTGTTGAGACCGCTACTGACAAATTCCTCGCTCACCGAGTCGGAGCGCATGCGGAAGCTAGCTGTGTACAGCGTCTTTGAATGATGTCAAGGGATTGTCTAGTGCTTTATGCTCCAGTGTCCAAGCTTTTCGAGTTCTGCATTGGCAGGGCCCAGACAACTCTGCCCTGAAGTCAACTTCAAGATCTGCAGCTCGAGGCTTCCGCGCGAGAGGCAGCGTCATCCAACAATGTTGGGAAGGCCGGTACAATTGTCGAGCGGAATCTGGGTAATACTGAATTCAGGGATCGAGCTGCAGATGACTTGAGGCAAGGGTAGTGACAAGCATCGTGACTTCGGCTTTGGGATTCAGGGGTTCAGGGTGTTGAGCTGCAAAGTTTCCCACATTCTACAAGGGGGTCCCAAACTTTGACCTTGCTTGACCTCATGGAGTGCCCTGGAGTGCCAGTAAATCGGATCTGCGCATCGGATCCGCAAACCTGGCCAACATGCAGGCTATGTGGGATTCTGAAGACAGGCCACAGATATGGGCAACCTTTTCCCAAGAATCCATGTCCAAATTTTAGCAGTTTCCTACAAGCTACATTCCCACATGCGGCAGTCCCGTTTTGAATCCTCATGCAGATCTCGCGAAAGACCGCGTACAGCACTGCAACTGTTTGCTTGCAGGTCTGGTCCTTCACCGAATTGAGATCATCTTAGGAAACCATCCTGTAAAGTCATCTCACGAGTTTAGCTAAGGCAAGAAACTCCCGAAAACGCCTTAAGCCCAAAGCTTCAAACTTCAGGCTCAAACGCACGAGCGCACCTACCCACACCCACTGCAGGGCCAGGATTGCATGGGCGATTTCCTATCTATGGAGTCCCCTTTTTGGCTTCCTTTGAAGCTCCCAAATCTCAGAAGCAGCCAGCAGTGTTTCCAGCAGAAGTTGCCCGCAACCTTCAAGTCGATTTACTCCCACACCCAAAGATCCGACGGTAGCATATAGAAACGCCCAAAGGAAGGCCGCTGGAGAATTCAAGCATCTCAGCGATGCCTTTTAACAGACGCCAAAGGTGGAACGTTGGGGAACATCCCAAGCCCTGGAATCTTTAAACACTCAAAAGAGCTTGGAAGCAATAACATCTGCGCATGTGATTCCTTGCTCGTCTGAAACTGCAACACACCCAAGGATACTCCCAACCTCGCAAAGGTGCCAAATACCTCGCCATCAATACAAAACCCTTTGAGAAGCCAGGCAATGGCGGGCCGTTTCCCCCAGTTGGAGCAAAGCGGAACCTGGACAGTATTGCCTCCTGGCCTCACTTGAGCTCGCTTCAAGAATGGGAGTTCGTTAGTCAGCGGTACCTGGTTGCAGATCCTTCGTGGTAGATTGCTGTAAGCAGCTGATCCCAAATTTGGACGCAGTTGGGTGTCTTCTGTTAGCCTCGTTGCCGGCCTTGGCCTTCTAGAGTAGGGCTTGTGCAGAGATGTCTTGAGGCATTGGTTCTGAAGGTTCCCCACTGAATTCTGTATCAGTTGTTCTTTGCTTCAGGCACAAATCTCCCACGTTAGAAGTCTAGAAGTTCCTGCACCTCGGCATTCCCTCCTGAACGTCAGCCTTCAACCTAAAATCATGTATCAATTGCGGAGCCTCAATTGCTGAACGAATCCTATACCCTATTCTCGTAGCGCTGGACTTTAACTCTCTCAACCCAGGAGTTACAGAGGTGTTTCTTTGACAGGTCTTGTGAAAAGCTTCTATCATGACCTCTGCGGCCCTTGCGAGTTCAAATTCTGTCCATGAAGCCTTGAGCCTTCATCTGTGTGCACTAGTACAGAACGCCGAAACCACGGGTTGTCGACTCAAGATCGCAAACAGAGTTCACGCGTTAGAATTTCGTGCTGTACGGAAAAGGCAATTCTATTTTCATGTTGATTCATTGTGGGACTGTAATTTTAAGCTGCCGTTCATCGTTTTGAACCATTGGCGACGATGGCAGGTAGCCCTTCGTCTCAAGAAGAGCTCAAGATGCTGCACTCAATGTCCAAGGGAGAAAGGCCCGTGTGTGGGACATGCATTTGACTAGCTGACTAGCTGTGTCCCAAGCACCAGAGACTAAGTCCAAACCATAGACTCCAAACAGCTCGTCCGAAGTACGTGACACCAGAAGCAAGAAGTTGGCCTCACTTTTGTATTGAGATGTTGTGGCAAGAAGTGTTGAATCCCAGGCAAGCCAGCAATCCAAGAGGGCTGCCCAGCTCCTGGACCGACTTTCTTGCAAGCTTGTTGGGCTTTAAGCGGGGCAGTCCAAAAATTTTGCGGTGAGCTTCGCGATGCAGTTTTCATCTAGTAAGGATGCAATCTCAAGACGCCTGCTTTCTCGACCACCAACCCGTGCCACTAGACCGTCCCCAGCGGCCAGGACAAAACCAAGTTGCCAGACGCGCATGCTGCTCGTCGTGGGAGTTTCGAGGGGAATTCACGCCTTCCGGTCGCCTCATATGATCGTATTGCGACTTCTTCAACATGTTTTCAACAGGATTGTGCACTGATCGCTGTGAGCGCAGGAAGCTTGTTGTAAGGAAATAGTGTTGTGAATGGCTGTTTAGTTGAAGGTGTGAACTTGCGCTCTGCAACATTTAAGGTGCCAGGTCTTAGGCTTTAGCCATTGCACTTTCCAGTACTTTCCGGATAAGCTCATATTTCTCGTAAGCACCAACGCGCAGAAAATCTCCCACAAAGAGATGCCCTTCAACTCTCATCGATGCTGCAGCGTGAGGGGCGGAGCCTGATTTTCGAAAATGCACGCGAGTCATTCTTTCAACCGTTTGTAGCTTTCCTCGGCAAAGGCCATCATACATATCCCTCACACAAACGAGTAGATAAGAGGCCTTCAGCCCTCAAAAAAAGTGGCTCATGATAGTGTTGTGCCTCCCGGCCCCAAGGTTTTTTGAATGGAATGTGATAGCAGAGTGGAAGACTCGATGCCGCGTTTTCAAGTTCAGTGTTTCAGTTTTAGGGGTCTTCGGACAACAGGCCTCTCCCCCCCCATCCTCTTCCTGTTCCTGCTCCTTCCATCACTGAGGCCCACTGGGAAGGATGGGGCCGAGTTTTAGTTCAACTCGTGATTCCTTCTGTGCCTGTGCTGATCTCAACTTGAAACAATTTCAGGCTCTCTTGGTTGGAGTTAAGTGCCTGAAAGGGATTTGAGATTCTGCTCTTTGGGGAGGGCTTGTGCATAACTGTTTGAAGACCTTGGTGATCCAAACTTCACAAGGCACAGTTTCATTGGGGAATATCACAGAGAATGACGTCAGCATGCGTGTAGGGAGCCCTGCCCTAGGACACATCCTGATTGGGCCACATGCATTGTTTTTTGTCGATTGAGACAATGAGCACAAGGAGATTTCAGAAAACCTAATACGATGCAGTAGTTTCCATTTTCTTTTCCATTATCCCTATACTCCCTATAGAGCCCCTATATAACCCCAATATAATGATCAGGTTTCATCCTGAAAGCCCCTTCTACGAAGAAGCTGGGGATCAGATTCGGGTTGAGGGCCTTCCTGACCTGTGTGCTTGATGTAGGTGCTTTGGTGTTCAGTGTTAGATCTGCGAAGCTGCTAGTCTCTAGTTTTAGCCGGTTGTTGTCACTTTGACCTACGTATAAGCCTAGTATAGGCCTGAACGCACGCAGGGTTGAAGCCAGACGCCCGATGCAAGGCTACTCAGCCCGATGCTACTTAGGAGATGGCTGATCGGCTGGCCTATTTCAGCACGAAACTTGGCAGAGCCATGAACCTTCAACGGCCTGTGACTTTTGGGAGCTGCAGGTGTTTGATCTCAGCCAAATCGGTTTGCTGTCTGGGATTGTTGAAGTCTTGAGAGTCTGGGCTCTGAGGCTTGGCTACTTCTTCAGAACCTCCAGAGCTCAGGAACCCCGCGATGTTGAGTTGCGCCTGTCATCACCCTGCAAAATTGCCTCCCCAACTTAAGTAGCTAGAACCCTAGGCCTGAAGCCTCGCGACCTTTGACCCTACACTCTGGAAGATAACCTGTCGAATTGCATTTTTGTCCCTGTTGTTTGCGGTGCTGCGCCTTTCGGAATATCAAATATGGTCAGATTTTTCAAGCAGCGCAGAGTAATTCAGAGATGAAATCATTCAGCCCTGGGCTGACACCCTCCAGTTCTCCACCAAACCAAGGAACTACCTGTCCAATAGCTGCTTGGATGGTCTTGGAATCAGCTCATAAAGTCCAGTACATCCCACCCTCTGTGGTCCACAAGACAATCGGACTTGGCTCCTTTTTGGGGGTGTGAGAACAGCAGGGTCGTGTCTCAAGATTCTGGCTTGCTTATGGTTTTCTTGCAAACACAGATCTTGTGATCTAAACTATAAACCAATAAGGAGCGGAGGAATATGGATATGACGTAGCTGGTTTGCCGTCGCTTTGAGATTCTGAGAAACGGCCATGTCTTGGTGTGATGCTTGATAGTAGCATGTTTTCAACTATTCCTTTGGCACCGAAGGGGCAAGCAGGAATCATGACTAAGACTTAGGAAGACTAAACCGTTGCCATCTCACTTACAAGCTGCCAAGTTCTATGTGATCTTTGTTGCTGAAGGATTATGTATGTGAAGGTACGAGCCTGTTTCCCAGGAACACATCTGCAGGATTGCGAAGGCAAATCCACTACTGTGGCAGGGTTGGTTTCCAACTGTTATGGCAGGGCAAGGAGGGTGGGCTTGTTACCTGGGCACTGTCCGTGAACATACACTGGAGAATTTCTTGCATCCTCGCTTGCGTTGGGGGTTGTTTGAATATTTGGACGGTCCAGGACAGGTGTCATTAAAGCTTCTTTATCGCAGAAGGCATTGTGGTGGTGGAGGTCGTCGGGCAACTGAATTGTCACGTCATGTAGGCCAGCTACAATAGTAAGGATTACTAAGGTTGATTGCAATACCAACTAGAATCTAGATTTTTACTAGGATGGCATATGGTCGTCCTACTTGTGTAGTGCGGAGCTGAGGCCTTAAGGCTTTGCTAACCCAAGTGCACACGTAGATGAGAAATAATGTCTGTCAAGGTACCAACCCGAACACGAAACCCTGAGCGCATGTGGAACGTGTGTATATGCCTTCCCCGGGAGAATTGACAATTTGCGTTGAGTGATCCCTGACAAAATCTTGCATATCTCAAGATTCTGTTGGCCTGCCAGTCGCCTGTTGCGTTCGTGTCGGTGCACCGTCGACCTATACCCCTGTTGTGGCCAAACAACACCCAAACCCCTGAATCCTAAAACCCCTAAACCTCTGACTCTTAAATCCGCCTATAATTCAAACTCCAAGCCTGAAAGCCATATAGTGGCCCTATAGTCGCCAAACGCCTGAAACTCTGAAGTCCGAGCAGTTCCAGCCAAGGTGAAGGTGAGCCCCCACCGGGAAATCTGAACAGGAAATACGAAAATTTGACCTTCACGGAGGCACGCTCAGGATTCAGGAGTTGCGGTTCAGAGCATGGGTGAGATGTACAACATGCAGGTCCCAGGCAACAAGGATCTATGAAACGCAGCTGGGAGAAGCCAAAGGACCCGAACCTGCTGTGCCACCCCATAGCCTGTTGGCCTTGCGGACTGCTGTTGCCATGCTGCGAAACACGATGTCCTTCATGCCTCTACAAACCCCACAACTCAAACCCTAAATCACGATAGATGAAAAGGAATGGCATCCCTCTAGAACTCCACTGACGCCCCTGAGGCATACAACCTCCTCAAGAACACAGACGCAGGCGACGAGGTTACAGTTCGTCTGAGCCTCGACTTACACGATGCATGAACCTTATGAGCTCTCATCTTTTTACATGCTTACTGTATTTTCTAGTTGCTGGCATCATACATACTGGCACCGCGTAATGTGAGCTTACTTGTCCTCGCTATCATCATAATCGTCGTCGTCATCATCATCACCATCGTCATCATTATCATCATCATTATCATTGTCATTGTCATCGCCGCCTGTGTAAATGGAGGAGCCTTGGTGTGGGGACGAGGGTTTAGGTGTTCGGGTTTTGGATTCAAGGCTGTTGAGGTCAGGCAGGGGAGAAGGGGTTTAAGGCTGGGCTTGAAGGATCGAAGAACAGATTTTTGGATAAATGGTTTCTTAAAGGGAGTAGCGTCCTTCGCCAACTCTTTGTAATTGCCAGATAGATGTTCCACTTCCCGATCCTCGTGCCTTCTTGAATGTGGAAATCCCACACAAGCAGCCCTGTGTTTTCCAGATGCACATCTGACATAACTTCCCTGTGATCGTCAGCCAAACCTGCTCAAGGGGAGGATACCTTGGAAAGCACTTGGATAGGCATGCCTTGGGTAGTGTGCGCTTCTTAGCGAAGGCCCATCCCTGATCCTATCCTTTTGACGCCTCTGGGCATTGTGATCTTGAGAACTTCAAGGTCGCAGTGATGCACTCACTAAGAGGCACTGGAAATTCAAATGGTTCTTTGTACAGACGATCCTGCAAGACCTGAACCACAAATTCTTGAACCCGAGCCCTAAGCCCTGCCATCAGCCTTGTCTCCTACCAGCCTTTGTCACTCCAGGCTCATGCGACATAACGACATTCTGCAGGACCCCTTCACGAATTCAAGCATTCTGCTTCTTTTTCGCACTGGCAAGCTGCTTCAGGGCATTGCAGGGATGAGTGGCTTGCGCATTGATTTAATTTTTCCACCATTTCGTTTGCCCAACCCACCCAATACTGCAAGCATTTATCTAAACCACTGTGATCAACAAGCCCACACATGTTTCCCGAAGGCATGCCCGTATTATCTAGATGTGTCCATTCACAGCGTTGGGGAGTGCCGAGCTTTACACTGACAGGAAGCAAATGGAGGCCTTTTTCGGGCAGTGGGGGTGTGAGGTTTGCGACAACAGGGATTTCGGGAGGGTGAACGCTCTGATTCTCGAAAACATGCGTCCTTCATTGAGATTCTCGATCAGTTTTCCCTTGAACTTGAAGAACTGCCTGAAAACGACCAACTTCAGCCCCTCAAGGTACATTTCGCATTGCAAGGCTGGCTGCCTGAGTTGCGCATGGGTCTACAGATATGTTAAAATGAGGGGTCGCATCTATCGAGTCCTGTAAGCGATGCCGTACCCCATGCAAGCAGTACACGAGCAAGATGGGTTTGGAAGCTCTGGCTTCTCTCTTAGTCAGCACTGTGTTAAAAAGTGAGGCCTTACGCAGCTTGGGGAAAATGCTGACAGGAAATCTCAAGTCTTCAGATATGCTCCAAGATAATGTACCAGCCAGTATGAAATTCCATTTTGGGTAGAACGGCTTGGCTGAAAGGTTCAGGGTTGAGGTATCAAACTAAGAGGTTGAGGGTTTATGCCAGAGGATGTGATTTCAAGCTTTGGGAACGAGCAGGCATTCAGTGCAGAACTTTTGAGGGCCGATGTCGGCATTAAAGTGCTGACCGTCAAAAAGCAAGATAAAGACAACCCGTACAATCCTGTTCTTGAGGCTTTGAGAGGCTTATGTTGGTCGGCTACTTCTCTTGTGGGTGTGAAAGGGTGGGAGGGCGTGGGTGTCTACAGTGCCTTGGGAAAGCATGGCTCCAGGCTAAGCTGTTTATTCCATCATCTACGGACATATTCAGCATTTGATCGGATCAAGCCGGACACATGAGTGACGCCCGAACTGACCCTTGGTCTCCCCTATACACCATCCCGGTAGTGGCACGATGAATGAACATCCCCGAGGTTTGATTATTTCCCAGGTCGCAGCACATTGAAATGCACCCTCATGCCGAATGTCTGTATTGTGCAGGATGTTTTACTGTTCAAAGTTCATGATGTATCCTGGGGTCGGGTTGACTCACTTCAAAGCCAGAGCACTAGATAGTGGTATCGCAGGTCTTTGAGGACAACGAGTATGTGCTCTTCGTTCAGCATGTGCTGAACGACATGCTTTACATCCTCTTGGGCGGCTTGACCTGAGGATCTCAAGCCTGGCTTGAACGTCATTCCAGCACTGTGATCGTTGATGGTAGGTTTCCAGCTTTGTGGATTGATTTCAGGGATCCATTTTTTCTGTGTAGACAGGCGGTTTGTCTGAAAGTCCGGTGACCTTAGATGGAGACTGCAGGCAGAAAAGGGATCATCCTGTTGTAGCCCCACTTCTTTACTGCTATCAAATTATACCCGTATCAGCAGAGATTCCTCAGCAATTTTGCACGTCCCGCTGTGGGCCAGCAGCGGAAGGGGAGAAGGCCTTGGGATTCCGGCGGCCGAAGGAGGCTTCAGTACATCTACACCTCACACGATTTGGAGCCCTAAGCCAGAGCTTTCGTGTTCAACTGTAAGCCAGAGCCCAGCCTCATCCCTTATGAATCTCTACCTGGCCACCCTGGGTAGCGAAGAAAATAGCAATCGCGAGAAGAGTGCCAACAGTGAGATTGTTGATACTTATGGTAGCTTGATGCACAACTTTGGCAGGGGGAGCACAAGTTCATCGACCAGTAGCAGCACTTGCAATGCTCAGACTTCACTGAGTAGTTACTTTGCCCCAGGAAGGGCTGGTGCATGAAGAACGGCATGTATTGCGGGAGGAGAAGGAGAAGCAACCGCCATTTACTAGAATAGGAGACGGGAATGATCTCACCTATAGCAGTAACAAAAAAGCCATCGAGAATCCCAAGCCCCGAGCCCTAAGCCTTTTCAGACTTTAATTGCAGTCAGCATCCTGCAAGCGCAGGTGGCATGGTGACGGAGGTTTCTCGCTCTTGGCTTCCCATGGAAGCCTCATTTGCCCCTTGGCTTCGTCTGCTCGCCTTCTCGCTACCTAGCACAATCGCCCAGAGTGAACGATTGCATGATGGCGGCATGTGAGATCTCTGGGTTATGGATTGTGAGGCTTGAGGTTCATGCAAGGGTGATTTAAGGAGTGGAGGAATGTATTCTCAGGGACAGGGGATCACTCGACAGGTACGTAAGTTGTTCCTGATGACTTTCTCTGATCAGCAAGGCCAGCAAGGCCTTGTGATCAGGAAGGGGAAGTCAGACATGCCCAGCCTGCGGAAGGGCTTGCAGTGTAGTCTGGAAGACAACCCCCAAACCCCGCTACTTTATCATAAGGTCCTGGGCGCAGCCGCTCTGGCGACATGCCTCCGCTTTTTCTGTGTCTTGCGACCGCGGGCGCGGGGCAGTGAGCGAGGCACCGGCAAGGGCTAGTGAGAACATGGGTTGCCTCCAAAATTAGCCTCGAATTTTCGTACCCCTAAAGATGTAGTGGTTCCGTGCTGCAACTGGTACCTCAAAGGGGCCGGCATTTTCAGAGTCACTTATGCGTTTCAGAGGGGTCGGTCAGTGAGGTGGTCTGGATTGTGTCGTTCGGGTGCCCTTTTGACATTGCAAATGAGTACTGCTGGCGAATGAGACTCTTTGCCATTCATTGGTTCACTCCTTGTGCTTCAGTTGCTCTGATTGGTGAACCACTCCATCAACCCTGACGAAGCCTTTGGATGTGCATTGACATGCAATTGTTGGCAGCCTTGCGTACAAATACGGTGAATTAGATTGGTCTACTGCCGGGACCTCTAGATGGAGCAAGAGCTCCAAACATTGGAATGCGGGAGAGTCTCTGAGGAGCTCCAAATGTTGCAGTTCACTTTGTTAACAGGTGCTGATGCACCACAAACTGTCGCAGCTTGCAACTCGCAAAATGTATAAATCCCTGCGTAACCTCTTTGACTCTATAGTTGTGAAGGGTTCGGTGCGTTCTAAAATCGAAGCCAGACACTTAGGCCCCAGGCGCTAGTTAGATTTGGCATTTATGGTCTATTGAGGAATGGCTTTGAGCAAAGATCTCTAAGAGGATTCCAGGTGTTGTTGCTGCCTGTGTTCTCGCGGAATGGCCAGGCTTTCTGGATTGCCTGACGGGACCCGCAAACCACCAATCATGAATGCAACCTGTGTTTGAGAGCGCTTGAGGCCCAGCAGGTCCCGTTTTTTGCACACGTATGGCTCTGTCCGTCGTTTTGTGGCTCTGGTCCCCTTATCGTATATCAATAAGTGAATCCATGGTCCTCTTATCCCAGGGTCCTCTGAGACTCTGATCTGATGCTGTGTTCCCTGGTCTTCTGGTCCTGTTGTCTGGTGGTCCCCATGCAATCAGGGTACCCTCCCGCTTCTTTGAAGATGTGTGGTGCTTGCCTCAAAGACCAGCATGTAGGCACTGTGTGCCCCCACCCCCCTCTCGCTTCTTTAAAGCCTCGCATGCCTCAAAAAGCTGCTGAGACAGGATCTTCCCATCGTCTGTTTGAAAATTGGGGGCACCCGCCAGGCTTCTTTAAAGCAGTGGGTGCTTGCCATCATCAAATTCTTGAGATAGGAGGGAGCTGCACCGCCCCCAACTCCCGCCGATAACTCCCCCCTCGTGCTTGTCTCAAATAGCAGCGTATAGGCAGTCTGTGTCTGTGTGCCGGAAGAGACGGATCTTCGAATCATAATTTGTTTGGAAGGGGGCGTGCGCCCACCAACCCCCCCCGGCTTCTTGCAATCTGTGCGTCTGTTGCGGCGCAGGTCAGCATGTGGGCATTGCTAGGAGTCTCTGCGACACGCTTCAAGACCAAAAGGCACAAGCCAACACCCTGAACTTCCCAGGCTCTGTTCTCTCCGAAGCAGACCTTGGACTCCAAATGACGCAGAAGAGTTTCGCCCTGTGAGGAAAAAGGAGTGGTTAAAGTTCGAGGGTCCAAGATTTGGAGCAATGTCGTTGAGGATGAAGGGTATAGAGGTGTCGGATTTGAGGGTTTTGAGTCCAGGGTTCATGGCCTTGCATATGACAGGGATAGCGATCTGGAGCCATCGCCTCGAACAGGAACCCCCGGGTTGCCTTGAGTCTGCTGTTGGGATGTTGTGGAGGTACCGTACAATGAGTCCCTCGACTTGCCTGGTTAGGGTCTGACCCGCGGCTTCAAGCAGTGTAGGAACAGAACCAAGCCGCTTGCAGCTGCCTTGGGAGTTCTCTTTGATGCCACATGTTTTGCATGCATCCTTGCGGTTTTTGTTGGCCTTGCTAACAGATGACAAGGTATTCTGCAAGTGAGGGCAGCAAGTACCAGTTCCAGTGCTTGGCTTTCGGCCCCGTCAGGTGGCAGATCAGCATGGGGATTGAACGAGCGTGTGGTGCATTTCTTTTACAAAGCCGCAGCCCAATTTAGGGTCCACGAATACCTGAGTTTCTTGGTGGAGGTCCTCAGCCCGGGACTTAGCTTCCCCGGCTCAGATTTGGTGTCGTACATCCCTATCAAGGATGGTAATGATCTCTATGGCATGGAGATTTGTTGAGCAGTGTCAACAATTTCCGGCGGCTAGATGCTCTCCACTCCCATCTGAAAGTTTGTGACTGCAGGATGTGAAAGAACTCTCTGACACAAGAGCTTAAACCTTCAACAGGCAGAACCAATGCAGAAAGATTTGCTGCCAAACATTGCATTACCGCCGTGTCCAAAGTGGATCGGAAGCAGGCTTGCAAACCTGATTCAGCCCCTTGATGATTCGCAGAGGGCAAATGATCGTAATCAGATTTCTCTTGCCTTGCGCGAGCCTCGTGTGCAGACTGTTTAGGAGCATGTGGAATTGAAAGCCAAGCCGGAGCATGCAACGCTTCACACCCCCAGAGGTGGTGCCCCCGACAGTTTTGTGCCAGGGATGGTCGAAGGCAGGGGACCTTGGGCTTCGATATGATCAGTGCATTCATCACATCTACAAAGAGCTGTTTGCTGTTGGCCAGGCCACAAAGACCTGGTGCGGAGCCCACCCAATTAGTCGCCGTGAGTTCGGTTTTGATGGTCAATCAGAATTATTTAAGCTTGGCTTGCATATTATCATATTCTATTCCAGATTTTGATGCTCAACCTTTGCAAGCTACAAGTTTTGAAGTTGTTCCATCGAGGAACACCATCCAGCAAGCTCAAGGCATCGCTATAGCTTGAAGCCACGGCAATGACAGGCAGACATGAGAACAACAAATCAATGAATCGGCAATGAGCTGCTGGATGAGCTGCTGTAGGAAGCTGTAGCCTCTCGGAGTCCAGGAGCTAAGCGCTCACTTCGAAAAGTCGGCCATGCCAGCTGCTTTATCCTCTTGAGGAGCACATCCTCAAAAGCTTTTGAACAACCACCCTTTGTGCAGGGATGTCAGACAAGCTCGCAGAAGCCAGCAGAGCAGAATTGCATAGAACAGCAGTGTGGGCAGGAACTAAGAACTTTAAAGCCTTCTAGCTTCAGCTGTCGCATCTTTCCGGCCAACACGGGTTCGGTCAAGTTGCATGTCTGGATTTCAAGATGCATTTGGCTTGCGTGTGGACAGTTGCGAAGCCAAGGCCTGTGGAGTTATGAGTAAGAGGATGGGAGCACAGCGTATAGGGCCCTTTTTGGGTTTCCATGTTAGCTCCCGGGAGTGTAGATGTTTAGGGTTTCGTGGTTTAGGGTTTAGGGTTCAGGGTTTGGGGCTTAGGGTTTATAAGGATACGGGGTAAAGGTTCAGGGTTCAGGGCTTAGGCTTTAGGATGAAAGCTAGGTCCCCTCACCCAAAAACTAGGAAACATTGCATACATCATCCTGTTTCCATGTTCCAACCTTTTGGCACTGGCTTTACTCATGAGTGATTCATACAAGAAGAGGTTATTGAGATGATTACAGTTTAAATCTGGCTGGTAATACAAGGACTACACAGCGGAAGCCATTCCTGCATAGCCAACAAAGTAGGGGTAAGAATACAGTGATGAGCAACGGCGGCCTGTTCTCATGTTACTGTTCAGTAGCGTTGTCTCTCAGACACCTACTAGGGATGCCTTTCAGAGCCGCCACAGACAAGGACTGCATTTTGCAGAAGCCCTACACCACCCACCCTAAACCTTCCGCCCCAAACCTTCAACCCTAAACCCTCAACCCTAATCCCCGAATGGCCTGGCCTCGCCATGGGTGCAGAGAGTGCATCAGAAAACTTCTCTCTCACACACACAAACCGTGCATTCAAAGTACGGTGGGAACTCCTCAATTCAGATTGGGGAAGCCCTCTTATTCACTTCATATACCCATTATGGTAATTTACTCACAAGCCCTTTACAGCAAACGGGCTGTGTTGAGTGATGTAGGAAGTTGTACATTTTTTGCATGACACGCTGCACTTGACATGAGGAGTTTTGACTCTTGCGTAGCTCAGGGGCCTGAATAAGAACCGATATTCTGGTTCTAGATTCCTTGTATCATTAAGGTATCCTGTCCTTGAAGCAGACCTCAAGACATACTTGGTTGTTTCTCAGGCCTCCGTAGTATCAGGTAACACTCGACCCGGACGCAAATCATGCGCAGATGGCCGGAGTCTAAAAACTGCACCAAAGGCGCTGATGAAAAGAGCGCAAAAAAGCCCGTGTCAAAGGACATCTTGGTGGATAGTTTCCCCCTTAATCCCCTCCCCCTAATACAACCCCCCCAACCCCCCCTAATATTAAATACTACCAAATATACTATGATATACTACACTGGGGAGTATTTAGTATTAGGGGAGGGGTGGGGGGCTTTTGGTATTAGGGGAGGAGATTGCAAGTTTCGCCACGTGAGCCTGATTATGTAAGCTTATTGCTGGGCAATTTAAAGCGACCACCCGAACTCACCCTGAATGGTGGTTTAACTAGGGGACTACCAAAATGGCCTCAAATTGGGTATTGAAATTATGCTAAATGGCTCTGCCAATTAAGTGAGTCCACCTGGTAACTATCCACCTGAAAACTCCCTTAAACCCAAATTCTTGTACCCAATATGAGGGAGAAAATCGTGCAAAAGCGCCAGCTACCTTTCAGGAGCAAGGAAACACCGCGATTTTTCAAAATAGTCCCTACTAAGGCCCCCTCGGTAATCCCCTACTTGTAATCCCTACTATAGTCGATGCCCTGAACTATTTGGGTGCTTAGGGTTTAGGGCAGGGTCTTCTGGAAGTCCCTAAATATGTATATGGGTAGTGGTCTGAATTTCCTATAATACGGGGTCCTATATTTGGGTTCCCATTATAATACGGGGCCCTATATAAATTTCCCCCATTTTGGGAACAGTAATTTAGGGAAACTTGCATATGGAGAGCTCTTTATTCCTGTGTTTCAAGGACTTCTAGTTGTTTGCTCAAGGTTTGTAACCTTGGGGCCCCTTGTTCTTTGCGAGCTCCGCTTACTTTTTCAAGATCCCTTGTTTGGGTACCGATTACACAAGGATTACGCGGCCTACTGAAATTCAGAGTTGTGGAAATTACAGTCCCGCAGGCATTCTGGAGAGTTTGAAGCTTCCCCATCGCAGACGACTGCATGCAGCTTGCTCAGCCCCAGAATGATTTTTCCAATCGGATCCTCCTGAGAGCCTTCGCCACAATTGGCGCTGTGCAATCTGCATCGATCTCACCAAAGCCCCTTTCTTACCTCGTGCAAATCTCTATATAACCCTACCCCCGTTCATTTTCCATTTGATTCTCCATTCTTGGCGCAATATCCCTAAACCCGGTATGACCGTGAAGCCTAAACAGCTTACCCTAAACCCTAAACTCTGAAAACCCTAAACAACCCAGTAAGGGTGCAGGCGTCCAGAAAGCTCCTTGCACAAATCCGGCAGGCCGTAGATTTCCTGGAGATGGTGGTCCTGAAGAGTGGCTTGAGTGTAGGATTTGAGATTTTAGTTTAGGGTTGTGTTTAGGGGGGTTACAATTGATACTGAAGATCATGCGCAACCCTAAGTCTTGTAAATCTTCGGATGATGGGAGTTGAGTACCACAAGGTCTTTCAGCACCGTCAGTATTGAAAGTAGGATTCCATTCAGCGAGCTTACTAGTCGCTATAATCTCCCTTAAGTAGATAGAATATGGAACTGCGCAATATCATAGTAGCATCCCCCAAAAACCATATTCTATCTACGTAAGGAGGACCATAGCATGGTGAGTTCTGAAGACTGCGACCTCGTTTCGCGGCATTCAAAAAGGTTCGGGTCCGGCTTGATGTGGCTGTAGTGTGCATGTGAGCTGAACCTCGTTCATTCCCCTCTTCCCCATTTTAGGGTCCCGGATCACGGTCAGTTTATGGTCGTGGTTCCCTTTTGGTTTTGGGGTCCGAGGGTAAAGAACAATTTCGGGTGGGCAGCATAGCGGACCGACTGCATTGCTCTTTGGAGGGCCTGGCAGGGGGGGAGGGGCGCTGAATCTAAAAAGGTTTGGGCGGATTTACCCTTTGCTTAAGCCCTAAACCCTATAAACCCTAAACCTCGTTTGGCATGCATGTCAGCTTTGAGGG
Source organism: Symbiodinium pilosum (assembly GCA_905231905.1). Taxonomy (NCBI): domain Eukaryota; class Dinophyceae; order Suessiales; family Symbiodiniaceae; genus Symbiodinium; species Symbiodinium pilosum. The sequence continues at coordinate 101,748 of CAJNIZ010043983.1, forward strand.
TTCAGTCTGCGTGATCCGCTCATTTCTATCTTGAGTGCCTGTTTCCTTGATGTTGGGATCTTCGATAGATTTGTTGGACTGATTTCTGTCGAGATTTTTTCCCGGAGATTCGCTCACAATTCTTTGAGGCAAGTTTTCAGCTTCAGATGAGGGAACTTTGATCTCCCACCCAGCCCACTCTCGGTAATTCACCAGGGGGGGGAGTTTCAAACCCTCCTGAATGTTCTTTGGGACCGTATTACCATGCATCTGAATTTAAGTCAGGCTGTGCAATCCATTCACACAGATTAGAGTCCGCTGCTGTCTCAAGCTTGATGTGGCTGTAGTGTGTGTGTGTGTGTTAGCTGAACTAGGGTCCAGGATCACGTTCAGTTTATGGTTGTGGTTCCCTTTTGGTTTTGGGGTCCGAGTCTAAGAACAATCAGTGTAGTTGAAAAGGCTAGAGCTTCTGCGTGCGATTTGTTTTGGATGGTAGCGTAGTACCACGTGAGATTACGTCTGCGGCAGCCCGTGAAACGTCAACTCCATGCGCCCCAAACTCCTCAAGCCCTGTGAGCACGCAGCATCACAGCACCTCATGAGCTACTTCTATGTGCACTTGGTTTAGTTGTCTCGAGTCATCATGGAGGATTGGAGTGCCCAGGATTACGAAGAGACTTGGGCATGCTTTGAAGAGAATTTTCTGGTGGGTTGTTAACAGGGTACCCTTACAAAAGGCTTAAACTAGCCTGTATGGCCAAATCCTAAATAGGCTTGAGACTTGAGTATCGTGCGATATCTGTGCTTTTGGGCTCTAGCAGCCTGCGGCGGATTTGACAAAGCACTGCAAATCCCAGCGCATCATGCAGGCCTCCTGCTATGTTGATTTTCTCTGGGTTGCGGGGGAGTGTCATTCCGGTGCAAGGCAGGTTAGATCGGGTACTAACGGTTAGGCATGAAGAAGATCCAACTCAGGTTTTTGGCAGCTTTACTTGCGTGGCATGGACTTCTGACTTCTACCAGAAACAATCCATGCCCCCCATGCGGTTGCCACGGCCCTCGCAAATGCCTTGATCCGCTTGATCCGTGGCCGCGTCACAGGTCTTTGTCCTGGTGGTGCCGGCATGGTTCAGACCTCGGACAGCGCTTGCTTGGATGCGTATGAAGTACGCGTAGGGCCATAGAGAGAAGACGACATGGATGTTTACACAGGAGACGGATAATACGACAGTATTGCGACAAACGGTATTTCCCGAGCATTTGCATTCTATCCCAACGATACCTTTACAACAGTATCATGATCCTGAGGAGCCGCGAGTCCGCGTGGGCTACACAACTGTCTGACATGCACCAGGCCCAAGCAAAACACTTGAGTGCAGCTGAGTTCGGGCTTCATTCCCTAGGCCCTAGGCTGTTAACCCAAAACCAATAACTTAAACTGATGATGGTTGGTTGAGAATAGGAGGTGTTGGGGTGGGGGTTGGGGAGTTGGAAGACGATGTCCAGTCATTCTGGAGGGACACAAAACCGAAGTTCAGATGACTTGCGATGAGGTCTGTTTGAGCTGTCAGACGGCCTTCGGCAAGTTCTTAGACTTCCCAGGTTGCTGCTAGAGGCTTCACATGTTTACCCCAAGAGCAGCGCCTTCAGCGTCTAAGTGATCATTTGGAGCATAAATGCAGGGGCACCCCGAATCCTGCACCGCGCAACGCATATTCTTATTGCGCACCCAATGTCGAGTCCGTCTCGTCAGCTCTTATTCTATTGCTTCTTGGTGGAGTCGGATCTTCCCGGAAGTCTGAGGAAATTCCGAAGCAAAGCTCTCGTTCATATGTTTTTGCGTTGTAACATGACATGACTTAAAGTAATAGGTCCGTGGGGGTTGGATGCCATTGAAGGGGCAGCTTCTGGCAAAACCTTTGCAACTGTATCTCCTTCGCTGAGGAGGAACTGCGCTTTATGGCTGCGTTGGAACCTCAGTCTCAACAGGACCCAGTGGCAGAGAGCGCCGGTGTCTGGTGTTATGCTGACCTTCTTCGGGTAACCGGCCGGTCCTCTTCACATCTCTTCACCTCTGCAATCCCTTGCCATGACTCAGTCTTTGTATTCTCAGGCCCTGGTGGTCGGAGTTGAGTTGAGGTTTGCGTGACACCAATTCATGAAAGCAATCACCCGATTCCATTCATCTACAAGTTTCAGTGCTTGTTGGGGAGGGAGGAGGGCAAGGGCACATGTTCTGAGGACGCCTGTGCTTTCATGCGAAATTTTGCGAGAATCTAGAAGAGGAGTGATACTACTTTTTCCACTCGTGCAACCAGACCTCATGAGGCAGCATTCATGTTGGTGTCATGGAGACGCGTGTGGACCCACGGAGATAAGTAAACGCACAGTGTGGCACACATTACCCGTGCGTGACTGCACGGATTAGTGTAGATGCCTACGTGCATGAAAGCACATGTGTCCACATTTTGAGTGAGCATGCTGCCCTTCTTCTGCCGCTTTGTGTGAATATGAGGATGCATCATTGTCTCTAGCTTATGTTAAACATCAGCATGCCGCCATCAACAGAGTTGCAGGCTACTAATGGGTCACCGCCTTTTTTTTTTTGGGCATGAGGCCCAGCGTGCCTCCTCCATGGACGCGGCCAGGCAGATCCTGAGAACTTAACAATGAAGGAATCAAGCCAAGTTAGTGTGTCTTGGTCACCTTGCAAAGAAGCCTAACCCCTACGTGGGTGCCCCCCGCCCCAAACTTCACTGGTCATTTGTGACTTCCCTGCATCTGCTAGGGAAGCCAGACAAATTTCTCGCGTGTAACGGATTCGGACGATGTCATGGCATGCTTGCCCAGGTTTGGCTGCCTTTTGGAAGGTTTTGGAAGGGCTTATGTAATCAAAGGCAACGGGGAAATGGTCCGCCAACCGTCCGAAGATAGGGAGTGACAATGACAGGCTTTAGGGAGACGCCAATGACAAGAGTGCCTGTAACGACTGCCAGCGATGCTTTAAGAGACATCTCGTCGGAAATTTCGTCCATCGTGCGATGACAGTCATGAAAGTAGAGAAGGTTTTATATATTGCCGTTGATTTCATGTTCGTTTCGCGCGTTGATGCACTGGTGGATCCTGCTAGAAGTTGAAGCTCTGCCACGGTTTGACACCTCCTTCAGCCAGGAACATGCATTGTCGATGAGGAGGCCTCGGCTCGTTCCCGCAGGGTCGGGAAGTGAAGTGCTCTGGATCGTTCCCAGGAATAAGTTTTGATTATTATGCGCCATAATCTTCACATATTCCCTATACACCTTAACAATTTGAGTTTTATAGGGCCCCTGAGTCAGATGTAGGAAGCTTGCGAAATGGGAGCGGTCTTGTCATCATTTTGGTCGCGAGGGGTTACGCAGTTGACATTCGCGCCCTCACATACCCCAACCTCTGAGCCTAAAGCAGCGAGTTGCAGGCTCAAAGGCGAATTTTTCAAAAGCTTAGCACCATCCATACGCTCACAGGTTGGCAACCTCCCGAGACTCCTTCCACAGGCTGGGTGCATCTGAGTGCCCTGTGGAGGGTGTTGTACGGCTTTTGAATTGGACGCTCAAGTGGCAAGAAAGCTTTGCTGAGGCGAAGTGCAGGCAGTGAATCATAGATTCTACTCCAGACTGATGGGGCACTTTCACATGTGAAGCTTGAACCCGTCAGTGTGGGGAGGCATTGCCCTAAAGTGGTCTACTTTCCAGCAGAGCGACCCTGTTGCATGTCCTTTTCCTTGCCGAAACCAATGTCGCATAAGCTGGTTTTGGAGTTTAGGCTTCGGGGTGCAAGTGGTGAGGAAGATTGCTTGTGATGCCAACCATAATGCCAGGTCATCTGCAACTTTTCATGCGCTGGGTGGTTCCCATGTTGAGCTGTGCTCCATCCTGCGCGCGTGAAGATGCTCAAGGTGAGCAATGGCTAATGTAGGTACAGTCAGAAACGCGTCTGCACAGATCATACTGCAGCAGCACGCGGCTGTGCAATTCTCGGCCGCTGTTGAAGTCTCCGATTTCTGCTGTTGTACGCGCTACATTGCCACATCATCTAGCCACTTCATCTGAACTTTGATGGTCTTGCGCTTGCTTGCCTGCGAATCCAACAGCCTGTAACATGTCAAGCTGTGGTGTCTTCGCCGAAGCGCACAACTCATCTGGCCACGATGCTGAGTGCCAGCAATCGCCGGGCGAGTGGAACAAGCGGACGTCACATCAGACGTCACATCAGACTTCGCATACTGGAAACTCTCGGCAAGATGACCCTGCGAGCAGTGGAAGCAGGATAGGCGGCCCCAGCGCGGGCGGAGCAGACGGAGCGGCGGACACTGTGGCTGACCTCCGGTCCGGTCAGTTGGAGACACGGCGAAAGCATCCTGAGGAGGATGGCTTTGAGATCGTCAGAAGCCTGCTTCAGCCAAGCCCCTAGCATAGCCCTAGTTTCTCTAGTGGCAGATGCAGAATAGACTTCGGACCTGCGGACGTCCATGTGATTAGGTGCTTGTTTAACTTGTGTTTAACTTGAGAGTGAGTGAGAGAGTATGAGAGAGTATGAGAGAGAGAGAGAGAGAGAGTGAGAGAGAGAGAGTGAGTGAGTACATGAGGGAGTGAGGGTGTAAGGGAGTGAGGGAGTGAGAGCGGACATCAGACTCAGACCCATGTTTAGAAGTTCACTGTATGCCCTTGCAATCAATTTGCCATTGTCGCGCATGTCTGTTATGCAAGCATCTGTGACTAAGGCAAACGGGATATGTTCGCAAGGTGAAGTATTCCAAGGTCGAAGGTGGAAGGGTGTGCGCAATCCTGAATCTGCAGAAGCATGGTACCTGTCGCCAGTATACTGGGCGGGCTGCCAGCTCGAAGGATGAAGCGCGGCTCTTTGCGGTCGATGCACTTCTGGAAGATAATGCCATGACGGCGGCATTGAGCAACCTAGGGATTCCGCGGCATATTCAAACATCAGTAGATTTCATTGCCGGAAAGAGGCGATCCCACAAGCATTCCCAGCATGACACATGTATTGCAAAAGGTACCTCGTCGGGTCAGTGAATGATACTCGTAGCGCCTTAGCATGCAAAGCGTGGATGCTTGCGGACATGTTTCCATGGATGACCTCTGTCTGCCGATTGCAAGCGTGATAAAAAGAGCGCGAGCTTGCTCTTTTGCTTGTGGAATAGTTGCCGTAGTTGCCATGCAGCTGTTACTTTGAGCAACTTGTCACCGCACTGTCCAGGTCGCCAGATAGATCGTGGAGGCGTCGAACGAGTGGGTTGGTGCTTGCGAAGCAAGTTCATCAGCCTCCACGTTTACGCCATAATTCGCAGCATGCGCTCACCAGCCATTTTCTTGACAGCAACTACTCAGTCTCGCTTATTGACAAGTGTTCGAGCTGATGTGAAGGAGTGGAGAACTACAAGGTTCCTGAAAAGAATTCCATATTTCTGTTACCTAGAATTCTAATATTTAGCTGAAATTACGATTTCTACTGGGGTTCCAAGTCCCTTAGAGAGAATGTGTCATTGCAGTGTTGGCAGGTGCCCAATTCAACTCGGCCCGCTCTCGAGGTGACAGCGGCCTGGCAATCCTTGGTTTAGGGCCTTCCTGGGTTGCTGTTAAGGAACTTAATTTAAGAAACCCTATTATTTACTATATATTCCCCCATTCCCTACTAAGAACCAGGGCGTTGAGACCTAGGATCCCCACATGTGGGGTCTGGCACCTATTGGTGGGTCTGCTTGGAGGTTCATGGGTCGTTATAACCATGATCAAATTATAAGTGCCCCAACATAGGTTATAACCATCGTTGCCTTACTTGTGACCCACGTATAACTACCCATAAACCTCCAAGTGTATTATACTGGGTTGCTGTTAAGGAACTTAGTTTAAGTTACTGTATTGGGGAAACCTTATTATTTATTATGTATTCCCATTATGCTAACTTAAATTAAGTTCCTAAACCCTTAACCTATATACCCATTATGCTAACTTAATTTAAGTTACCCAGTATAGGCCGAGTTCGCAGCTTCGAAGCGCATGGAGCAGGCGCAGCCTGAAGTTGAGCTTGTGGTTTCAAGCGGGGTGCCTTTTGAGCTTTCGAGCGTCAAGGGAGGTAGGGATCATTTTAGGGTCTCTTACGGTTAAGGATCTGGGGTATAAGTGTTTTAAGTGCATTTTTGCTTGGTTTCAGGGATTACGTGAGGGTTTTAGAGGTCATTTTGGAGTGCAAGGTCTAGGTATATAGGCCTAGCGATTGGAAGGGTTTCATGGTTAAGAGGGATTTCAGGGTTTCACACGGCTTTTGTGAATAGCTGACTTGTTCTCGACAAGGGTTCTTGGTCACATGTTTAACGGTGCTTTCATCCACTTGCAGCAGATTACTAGCCATTCTTAAAGTCTTAAGTTAAGGGCTGACAGGAGGTCTTGTGAGAATTGCAGAACAGCCAGACGCAGAAAAAGGTGGACAGCATCATCTCCAGACGTTGCTGCACGAGCTGCCGCGGCCAAGGCAGCAAGAAAGTCTGCACGATTATGCCAAGAGCCTCAAAAGGTTTGAAAATGCCGAATTAAGCTCAGCACCGTGACCATAGCTGGGTTCGTGTTCAGGGATTTAGTTTAAGCTACCATAATGAGGACACAAGATTATTAACAACAGATCCCCATTATGGTAACTTAATTCAAGCAAACCCCTTAACAAGAAGCCAGATAAACCATGGGGTTTGAACCCGTGCGACGCACAGTCCGGTCCCAGCCGAAGGAAATTGGGGAGCGAGCTGCCTTGCAGATTGCACTGAAGAGACTTGGATGCTTACAGGGTTATACGTAACGACTATAGGGTGACGGAAAGCCCAGTGAAGGCAGGCATAATGCTACTTGGTATTTCCCCACCTCAGCGCAGTAGGATTGGATTTAGGAATTCAGCGTCCTGGGAAGCCGGCAATGCTACAAGAAGCCAGCTCAGAGTGCCCGGAACGTGCGATGCAATGTCGGATCCATGGGTCGCAAACGCAAGAAGTCATACCCAGACCCCTGGGAGGATCTAGAAAGTGGAACCCCCAAAATGGTACCCTATACTACTATTGGGTAATTTCTAGCAACCCTAAAGGGGGTTCTACTTTCTAGATCCGCCCAGGGGTCTGGGTAATTGCACCCGATTCTGGTTTCTTGATGCCTTGAGAGAGTGCATACTGCACCCAAAATTATTAAAAAAGTGGACTGATGGGAGTAACACATTAAACTTTGCTTACCTCAGCTATTTTGTCAAATCCTAACCCGCCTTCTTCAATTTCTACTGCTATCCACCTTATCCATTATTTCCAGGGGGCTTCTAGGTTTTTTTCTTAAAATTGCCTTTTACCAGCCGTTTTCAGCATTTTTTCATCAATTATCCTCACCTCATTTGTTTTATTCATCAACTCCCTAACATTCTTATCATAACTCATACCAACGACCCTTATTCATATTCCTATTTTTTCACCCTCCATTTTCCAAGGTCCTTAGTAATGTTCATTCGAACGTTCTGTGCACTTTATAGCTTTTAACCATCATATTATAATTAATATGGTGGTTATTTATTTAGTGTTTTACCTTATTCTCTTTCCACGTTTCAAGAATATTTTTACAACATTTAATATTTTTCAAATTACAACTTTTATCGAACAGCTTTTTTGATAAGTCAGAATAACAAGAAGATATCATTTTAACATACTTAATAACTTCTTCTGAACCATCATCATTCATAGCTTCTATTCTGTTATAGTATCTAAGTAACTTGTTGTTTATGACTTCTATGTCTTCATTCAATTCTTCAAGTTCAGATTCATGTATTTTCAGTTTTTCTTCACTCTCCTTTATCGTTCTATCACTTATTAGTCACTAATGTTATAGGGCTTTTTGTCTTTAAGTCTTTTTTTTTTTTTAAATGGTTCACTTACTTGAACAGGACCACCATCGTGGTCGTAAGTGCCTTTAATTCCTTCTTTGGAATGTGCTGTTGAACATTCAAAATCACCACATATTACATAAGGAGCTTTCAGCTTTTTGTAATGATGTTTGAATTGCACTTCTTTTTTTTTAAAAAAAATGTTCTTCTGGCATCTTTGTTGATTGGACTTCATTAGCTAGACAACCTTTTGTGATGCGATTTGTCAAAAGCGTTTCTTGTTGAAAGCCTTTTTGACAATACATACAGTGAAATAATTTTGTTTTGTGGTTGTTGGTTTGAGAACTCATAAGTCTTGAATAGTCCTTTATTAAAACATAATGATTAAAAACGTCGTCGTGGTCTATTCGTAATAAGTTTATATGACAAACTGGCTTTGAAATTGTTGTTATTCTGTCTGGTCTTATTGATTTCTTTTCGCCATCTATGGTATAAACATTTACTGATATTGTCCTTCCATTTATTTCTTCAAAATGGTTAATGTCATCATTACAAGCAGGATAGTTCATATCATTCCACTTTATGAAGTTGTCGCTTGCGCGAGGCTCGTTGCTCTCGCCGTCTTCGTTTTCAATATACTTTTGATAATGATACATTCGTCGAGGGTGGTCTTTCTTACATATTTCATAACACTTACATAATACACAATATCTAAAACACATGTCATCGTCGTTTTTTATGTTGATACAAGCCTTCTTTCTCATAATCCAATCGGGTAAATCAAAATATTTTCCTGCTCTGGTAGGGTCGTATTTGTCACAATGTCTCGTGATTTTATGAATTTGTTTAACTCTCAAACCTGATTTTTCTATTTGTTTTTCTGCTACTGTTATTTCTATGTCTTTACCCATATTGTTTAAAGCATTTACTAAATCATCTTCATTGCATATCTTATATCGTCTGGATTTTATTGGGTGTATGATTTCATCTTCTGTTTCTATGTCATCAAAAACAATTTCAACAAAAGCTATAACTTTCATTGACTTGTGCTTTTTTAAGGTATTCATTTAATTTGTCTTTTTGATGTATGAAATAAGATAAACCTCTCATATGAGGTAGTTTGATACTTGAGATTGAGTAGGTGTTGGCATAAGATTTTAAAGCCGATTGTTCGTCGGTGATTGTGGCTTTGTGTTTTAATAGCGTATTTTTTAAAGCGTTTCTTACTAAAATGCCTTTGGATGCTTTTTCAAGGATTTTGAAGCGTCTGTATTGAGGAGTTTTTGAAACTTTTTCTAGTTTTGTTTTTAAGTGTTTAACTAATGGCTTTCTTTGTTATATGGATATTCAACATCATTTATAATGACCTTTTTGTAAGTCCAACCATTCTTGCGTTTAATGGTTGCCTGCTTATCTGAAAATAAGAACTTCAACACTGAACCATACTCCCCTGACTGCATTTAATTATAAGGTGGCTCTTCTTTAAGTGAATTTGGACTGGGGTTGGGGTTGGCGGTTATGATTTCTTGGGTTCGGCTGTAATGTGAAACATTCTTCTTGTTAATTTTTAATAACAAAAATTTTAGTCCTGAATAGTCAGTGTATATATCAGTTGTTTCTTCTAATATTTGTTCAATCTTATCTGCTAGTTGATGTCCTTTGATTTCTAATTCTCATTCCTTTTTGTTTTTCAACCTTATGTTTGAGCAATCGGGTGTAAAAACCCTGTGCCTCCACTTTTGGCAGCACGTGCCGCCGATTTTGGAGGCAGCCTGTGCTCCTGCCCCGATTTTGGAGGCACGTGCCCACGATTTTGGAGGCACGCGCCCCCGATTTTGGAGGCATGTGCCCCCCCCGCTTTTAGTGGCAGATTTAGGGACGAGCATTATAGTAGGCACTAGCTGCTGCTGTTTGATTGAAAATTTAGAACAATTTACAAAAAGACCTTACTATCATATGGAGAAACTTCCAACAGATACTAAGCAATGTACGAGATGTAAGCAGAATAAAAGCTTAGATTGTTTTGAGTTAGAATGTAAAAATTGCAACAAATGTTGAGAAATAAGAAAAATTACAGTCAAAGGCATAAGGAAGAAATACAACAAAAGCAAAAAGAACGTTATATCTAAAACCGAGATATTATACTAAATAAGAGAAAAGAATACATCGCAGAAAACAGAGAAAAAAACATACAAAATAATAATGTAGGGAACGAAACAAAGACAAAATCAAAGAAGCAAGAAGACTGTATTATACTACAAACAGAGAAACAATACTTGAAAAGCAACGACAAACATTAGCTAAGAAAAAAGACTTAAGTTCACATTTGGATGACATGGATTAAATAACCATCATATTAGCTATTATAATGTGATGGTTAAAAGCTTTAAAGTGTAAAGAACGTTGGAATGAACATTACTAAGGACCTTGGAAAATGGAGGGTGAAAAATAGGAATATGAATAAGGGTCGTTGGTATGAGTTATGGTAAGAATGTTAGGGAGTTGGTGAATAAAACGAATGAGGTGAGGATAATCGATGAAAAAATGCTGAAAACCGCTGGTAAAATGCAATTTTAAAGAACAACCCTAGAAGCCCCATGGAAATAATGGATAAGGTGGATAGCGGTAGAAATTGAAGAAGGCGGGGTAGGATTTGACAAAATAGCTGAGGTAAGCAAAGTTTATGTGTTACTCCCATCAGTCCCCTTTTTAACAATTTGTTCACCCCTCCCCCCCCCCCAGTTCGAATTTGCGCCAACAAGCAGGATCCATCTGAAGACTATATTCCAAATTTTCAAGTCCTTCTGAAATTCAGGGGTTTCTTGGTCAGGTTCACACATTCCTTACAGCCCGCACACGCATATGCATGAAGCCGCTGCCTCCACCGAGGATGTACAAGAAGGTCAGATAAACTTAAGGTATCGGCCGCTTTGGTCGAGGTGTAGACGAGGAAATCCAACTCTGAAGCTTCAGATGCCCAGGAAGTGGTGCCTGGACAACTGGCACCGCATCACCAAAAAGGAGACGGCACCCCCAGTAGTCTACTCAGTGTTGATTCCGTTCCCACGGTATCTGCAAGATTGGGTGTAAGACACTGTGGAGTACGCTGCCATCTACGCCGCATTAAGCCATACAGTTTTGACATCTTTTGGCTGGTTTTCCGAGTCAAGGACACAATCAGCGCATCTCTGTGGAAATTCAATTATACGAATGGCAGCGGTTACAGGTACCCTGGTCCGGTCAGCAGGGGCAACCCCCGGAGCACAGATACTTGTGTATTGGGTTGCCGTTCTACCCTATACAGACAGACCTCCCCCGTAACCCGGTAAGCTCCTAGACAGGTAACTGAGATCCTAAACCCTAAACCCTCACAAGACTCCAGTGAGCTCATGGCTCCCTTGGCGAAGCCAGGAGAAGGCGCAAAAGAAAGAAGGACAAGCCAAGCGCCAACACCAGGACCGGGGCTTAGTTTCAGCACAGGGTTTTTCTGGGTTGCTGTTAAGGAACTGAATTTAAGTTACCATAATGGGTATATATAGTAAAGAACAGGGTTTCCCAAATATGGTAACTTAAATCAAGTTCTTTAACAGCAACCCAGTTTTTTGCCCGTAGGCTCTCGTTTTGTGCTTCGAATCTGCAGCGAAGGTGCACACATCGAAGCTTCGCAAGATGAAGGAGCAGGAGCGGATCTCCGACCCCTAAACCCTAAAGCCCTAAAACCCTAAACCCGGAATAACTCCATGTTAGTGTTGCTGCTGGTGGAGGCACGTCGACAACAAAACGTAGCAAAGCACCGTCCACACAGCATCTTGGTATACGAGATCTTTGTTGCGTTTTGGGAGCTCCATGCGAGAGCTAAGGAGGGCTGAGCTGCTGAGTAAAGCCTGCATGGCCTATCGTTTACTCGGCCGGGCAACATTGAATTGCCACGTTGAGTGGAAGCAGAACTGATGCTTCCCGATTCCCAATTCTACGATGACTGCCGAGTTGCTTGCCTCGCACAAAGCCGCGAGGAAGCATATCGAAGGTTTGGTTTCCCGAAGGCAGGAACCTGTTGAACTCTATTTATCCTATGCGCTGCTGCGTTCGCGGCCTTCATGGCCTCGTTGAGAAACTTCTGTTTAGAAATGCGGAAGCAGCAGGGTTACGTAGGATTACCCTATAGTCAGTCGCGAGTGATGCCCAGAGCAGTGTTGCCCTCGAGCATGTGTAGCATGGCCCTAGTCAATCTCTGTGTCAAAGAGAAGTGTTGCGCGCTCGTTCCCAAGTTGTGTTCCTTTGTCAACTTGTGGCCTCTTTTCAATCACGTGGGCCTGGATGAAGATTAGATTTGAGGTGTTTCCTCGTTTGTGCCTTTGCCCCACTGCGAAAATCACCCACGCGAAGTTGCTCTGGAGTGGGCATGAGTGGGCTGTTGTGCAACAAAAGGAGTTGTCCGTAGAACTTCCTCGTAGTGGGGCCAGGTAGGCAGCTGCAGGGCCTCCTGGTCCTAGCTGACCTTGCCGGGCAGTCGAGTTTCACGGCGCATCGTCGCCTCTTGCCCAGCGTGGCGCCGGTACCGATGGAGTTGACTGGAAATGCTTGCTGGATCATTCCCAGGAATAATTTTTAAGTATTATGGGCCATAATCCCTACATATTCCCTATAGGGCCATAGAATTTAACTTTATAGGGCCCCTGAGTCAGATGTAGCTTCGACCAGGCAGAGAGACGCAGAAGTAGCAAGCTGCATGACAATGACCGAGTTGGTGGATATCTGCAGCCCGTGTCATCTGTCAACCAGACAAGTAGCATGCGGAGAACTACACATAACTCTGAATTTTAAGTCCCCCTGCAAGCATGGGTCCCTCGCTCATGTCAGCCTTTCTGCCTTTTCGGCCCGGTCAGCGTTGCGGGCACAGAGGCATGTCCAAGACTATGGCGGCATCCAGGCCCTTTTGCGTGGCTACAATGGACAAGTCAGGTACACATTCTAATACTTTCAGAGGGAGGTATGTAGGATTTAGCTGCATGGAGACTTTCAGCATCTACATTCCATGATGTTACAAAAAACGTGTGAGCAGAAACGTGCCCCAGAACAACGAAGACGCAGAGATGGGATTGGGTGAGGGATTTTGGTGGGTTTCAAAGTTCCTCCTTCTTTGGTCAGGCTTACTTCTGCTTTCGTGGGCATTCATGTGCGTGAGTGCCGCAAATGCTGACATTATTCAGCAGCTACGTGAACCTGCTGTTGCTGCAACTCAACCAAGTAGCTGCACCACGGGCGGTGCAGCGTCCTCTCATTCTCAACCCTGAAGGGCCGGAATGAGCACACACCACCTGGTCTGGACCACAAAGTTCAATTTCGCATTCTCTGCCCAGGGTTGACATTATGGCATGCAGGTTGATCCTGGTAGTTTCACATGTCTTGCCGACGAGTCCACACTTCAAATACGAAGCCTGTCGGTAGAGGTAGTGTAGCAGCGCCCAATGCATCTGAGAACCAATGAGCTTTTTGCAACACGTGCCGTAAGGGAGTTTAGTTTTTGTTCCATCACGACATTGTGAACCCTAGCCCGAAAATCCAAGCAGAACCTGCGCCAAGCCGTCCCTGCTCACCACCGACTCTTTGAGCCATCAGCTGATGGGTGCTTGTCTCAAATTCCTTCAGCATGGACTGATATCGAGCTGATTGGGCACACCTTGGGCTATCAGTTAGGCGTCCCTTCAGCAGCCTCCTCCTCTCCCTCATGATTGTAGCCTTGTCTTGTCCCCCCAGCCCAGAATAGTGGGATGGAAGTCGCGCAGGGACCCCGAACCCCAAATGATGAGAGGCGAAAAACTCCAGTCCAAACCCTCAAAATTTCGTAGCGGAACTCTTGGCAGTTTTCCTTCAACCCGGAAACGCAAAACCTGAAGCCCATCCTGAATTCTCATCAGCTTCATGGAATGCCACTCAGCCCTGACCCGCGACGTGTTAGTTTGAATCGCGCACCCTCGAACACTGATAATACTTTAAAGCCATCCTCACATCATGCCAGAATATCCAATTAAACACCGTATACTCCCCAAGAAATCCTGACATCATCCCTGCGATATCCGTACCGAATCCCTACATGACCCCATTTTGCGCCACTATCCTGAGCCCTATGAGCAGACCTGCGCCTGCCAGGCGGAGTGTTCCGCTGCTGGCACTGGCAGCCGTACCTGGCCTATCATCCTGGCTTGAAGGGTCTAGAGGATTTGTTGGCGCGGGGTTTTGGGTGTACGTTACATGGAGGAGCGCTAGGACTAGAAGTACGGGGTCTCGGCATGGTGACTACAGAGTGAAGGTTGGGGGCCATTGCGGAATTTAGGTTTGCCACGGAATTAGGATCATGGGGTTTCAGACGACTTGGGAGGATCGCAGGAGTTCGTGATTCTTGTTGTCAAGCTCACTACAAACAAGCCAGCATTTAATCGGAAGGGCTGCAGTCAGCTGCCTTCGTAGAAGTGTTGGAAGAGGCAGCTGTCCGCATCTGAGGGGTCGTGGTATTGCGGGGATACCCTTTTCCTATTAGTTTTCAGAAGCAACCGACGCATAGCGCTGTTACAAGGCCCAATGAACACATATTATGGTTGAGGTTCTGAAGGTTACATGTTGCACTGTAGGGCTTCCAGAGGGTGCTGAGCCCAGGATTGTGGTTGGCCTGTCACGCCAAGAGCACAGATTGGGCTCCTTAGAAACAAGACCCTTGAATGGGCGTGTTGAGTTGGTTTCGCATCTCTGGTTTCGATATGAATGAACACCAAGTTCTCAAGCCACCCGCTTCAGCCCAACAACCCCAAGGTTGGGTGGCTGTGCGCGCCGGGTCACAATTTTGCAGGTGGGAGCGTGGAGTTTGAGGGAGAGGTGTTGTCATGACAAAGTTCAACTGGACAGCTTGAGCTGTGGTGGGTGGGGCTCTCAAGTTGGAGGCTTCTCCATGATGGATACATCCCACAAAACGCTAATCAGTGTGAGCATAGTTGAAGTTCATCCTACGGGACATCTCCAGGCAGAAGTTTCGGCGTGTGCCGCCAGAATTTGAATGATTCTTTGCGGCCACATGGGTGTTGGTGCCGCGCATGCTGAACATTGCTAACGGCAATTCTTCAAGGCAAGACATCTTCAAGGAAGCGAGCAAGCCCCACGTCTACAGCAAAAGTGTTCGCAGGACCTACAAGTGTTCAGGCCCACCCGAGTACCCAATGAAGCCTGACAGGTAATCTCCACCAGTATAGCGCACCAACTTGCAGCCGAATGCATGATAGCCAACACGCCCAGATGGATGGAAGTCTGATGTTCTAAGGGCCACAAGAACATCCCTCCAGTCGCCCGTAGATTCGGGCTACCAAAGCCTATAGGCTTCCCTGACAACAATGAGGAAGCAAGGCGAAGTACCATTGCCCTGCACTCGCCTTCTGCAGGTTGGCAGCCGGTGCAGGAGACATCGGAGCTCGTAGCTCGCAGGGCTCTAAAGGACGGCTTCTTGTCTTCTCAGGGCTCAGGTTGAGAGCTTTGAGCTCGGGGATTTGAGTTTGGAAGTTCTGAGTTGAGGCTTGGTTCTTCTGGTTTAAGTCTGTTTGAAGCTCCGCATTTGTGGGTTGGCCTCCTCGTCGGCACCTTCCATCAAGGGCTCCGCCTGTGCCTGAAGCGCGCCACTGTGCTTATCAACAGAGCACGACAGCTGACACCTGACAGGGTGCAATCCTTCAATTCCCCCTTCAGTGCACCACGGCGCAAACAGTTTCAGTCTACAAAGCTCCGACACCCAATGGCACAAACGCAGCAGGCCGGCGATGAGAGTGGCAATGTCAACTTGTCGAATGAGGCAGCTTGTAAGTTGCTGCAGTTGCTGTGTGCGTCTTAGCATAATCCATTAAGCTCCTTTGCATACGGTGCATACTGACAAGGACAGGCTGTCCTGGGGGCAGATCTTGCAATTCCCCTTGAGCGGATTGCAGTAGCATTCCGTTTTCCGCGCAGAAGATGAACTTGAGAGAGATGCTTTTGGAGATGGCAAAATAGTTGCCTTGCAATCGAATAGTGTTCCAAAGGGAGCGCGACCACCCGGAATGGATCATCGGCTTTGGGGATGAGCCGATCTCTCCCTCTGTAACCAAAAACCCGAAGCTTGTCAACTCCCAGAAGCCTCAATCTCAATTCTGAAAGCCGATAGGTGCCGCGCACCTCTGAGGGTGTCTTTGCCAGCCTGGTGGCGTGCGGAGCTTGGAAAAGCGGACTGTCTTGGGAGGCGGTTCGAAGATTTAGAGTTCTGGGGTCTGAGGTATGAGGCTCAGGGTGTAAGGTGAAGGAGTTTGGAGGTTTAGGATCTTAGGATGCATGTTAGAGTTTCAGTGGATCTGGGGATGCATGGGGCTGCTCAGTTGCTGACGCTTCTTGTTCAGCAGTCGTTTGGATGCCAAGAAAATTCTATCGGCTAAGCAGGGTGCCTCAGGGGCCTGTCGCTTTGGATTGTTTGTTATGTCACCAACATAACTACTGTCTTGATCTGGTATGGTCTGGTTGACCGTTGTTTCCTTTAACTTTTAGCGCTCCCTATCATACCTTTTTCATGGCTATGAAAATCAATTCCTGGCTACCATAGAGATTTGTTTGGCTGAGATCAGCATCATTACAACTGGTACTAGATTCTTGTCGTGATTATTTGCTGCTACCTGACTACCCCCCCTAGGTGACTAAACACATAAGAGAGTGGTTTAGTATCAGGAGCTAGGCCGTCTGTTGCTATGTAATCAAGGTTTCCAGTCCATTTTCCATGCCGCTTCATGCGATTTGCATCCCAGTCTCCATGTTTATTCGGGGAACTTCTGGAGGAATTTCCACTGGCTCTTTGCACCTCTGGCTGCACTCGGCTTGGCTCGGAGCCCGGCCGAACCTGTTGTGGTTTGAAGGATTCTGGCGAGCTGGACTTGTGGTTCCAGGGTGGCTTGGGGCTTTGGATTCCGGGTTTAGGGTTCTGGGACTTAGATCCTCGGATTGGGACTGTCGCTTACGGAAGATAGAGTGAATTGGGAACGCCAGGAGGTACATCTTGTCACATGCTGCCGCATGCATGGTGTTGGCCTTGGTGGATTCACGTATGTGCTGCGAAGCCATGCTTTCCGCACCTGGGTGAAAGAATTACAAACTCTGGCGAAAAGGCTGAGGGCAATTGTCAGCCTAAATCTGAAGGACATGATCACTGCGCGGTCACTGGGAGATGTTTTGGATAAATTTCGAGATGAGCAGAAATGAGACATAGATGAAGCAAACATGAAGCAGAGATGAAGCAAATATTGTCGATAAGCGCTCCACTCTCGAGAAATCAGAGAACAACAAGCGAATGACTGCTGCATCTTCTCGGATATAGCGAAGCTTTTTGACGGTCACAACGCAGTCACTACTCGGTCACCACACTATGCTAAACTTCGACAGCTACGCGGCTTCCGCAACATTACGAAAATAAGAGAAACCATTTACGTTACTTCTTCCTCGGTACAGTGTCGCAAGCCGCTTTTTAATTGCAAACGTGAAGCAAAGATGGTTCAAAGACAAAGCAAAGATGAAGCAAACATGGAGAAAATATGTTCGAGAAGCCAGCTCCACTCCCGAGAAACCTCCTGCTGCCAGCATGTTAGGGTCCTGCTTACAAGTACTGCTAAGAAAGAACGCCCTTCAACTCTGACACGCTCCCAGATCAGTATCACCGGCACCGCGCCATTGACTCCTACTTAGGTTCAGATGGGCGCCGGCCGCGAGAAGAAACTGCAAAAGGCAGATCAGTGATGAGACATGTTGTGGGGATGTGGCGGTTTCTGGACACGATCGTTTCTTTCCGGGGTGTGAGCAGGGTTTTTGAGTGCTTTTGATGAATTTCGGTATTCCTTCCTGGCAAAACCCAAAGCCTCCAACTGCAGCCCTTCTCAAAGAATTGAAGACGATGAAGAACCGAAGATGTGTGATGACCTCCCAGCCTCGAGCTGTTCTCTCCAGGCAATGGAGGGCGATCTCGCAGCTCCCAGGTGGGTCAGAGTTTGAGGTTCTCAAAGGCAAGAATGTAGGGGTTTGCCTGTGGGATTTGGATTTTGTTTGCCATTTGGGTATGGAGCATATGCAGACACCGCAGGTCTCACACGAGCCAGCAGAAGATGAGCTAAAGTTTCAGGCGAGCACTTGCCCATGCCCCCATCTCACAAGTTCCATCTGGAATCGAACGTCAATAGTCTATCCCACAACCAATCCAAAAGCCATGCTCGTAGCTGCAGGCAAAGCAACTTTTGAAGCTTTCACATCATCACAGTTTCTTTTCAGATGCACACAAGCATTTTTCCGTACAACAATTGAGACTGCTCAGAGGCCAGAATGAGTTTGAGGACCGGCACGGTTGAATCCGGACTTGTCAATCAAGAATCTTTGTGAGATGCCTGAGCCTTATGTACATCCCTGAACCAGAGGCTTCAAAGCTGAAATGATTTCTTCACCCCAAAGCTCTGGGTGCGCAAGCCACACCTGTGAGAGAACCGCCTGCATGCAGTCGGCGAGACTTGTCGCTGTCGGCGCTAGCCTTGGCAACTCCGGCCTACGCGGAGGTGCGGCTGCACCAGATGATGAGAGCAAATCCACCAAACTCGGTCTGAGGCAATGCAGGGTAAGGTTCAGGCTTCATATCCGGGGTCAAACGGATGGTTCAGGAATGGTGCGCAACGCTTTGCTCACAGCCTGTGAGGGTTCTGGGATTGAGGCACGCTGCAGTCTGTGGGCTTTCGAAAACTTGAGTGTCCAGGCTTTGAGATTCAAGCTGTTCTCAATATCAAGCCAAGCACCTTGGCATGGCATGTGAATGACAGGCACCACGCAGGCTCCTAACGCTGCAGACAGCGAAATGTTGAATCCATGGCCTCGGTTTGGCTGTTTCTCTTAAGGTTGCAACAAATCTGAGTTCAACAATGTCGCTTTGCAAGACAAACAATAAAATCATCAAGCATGATCAGTTTACAAGGCGTTTTCTTCGCTGTTCGTATACTGTAGCTAATTGTAATCAAGACATGAAGTCGTAAATGCCCCAAGCCCCAAGCATGGTTAGTGTACAGGGCCTTTTCTTCTCTGTTCGCACAGGTGTCCCTGCAGGAACTGATGTTCTAGTCATTCTTCGGGGTCCGCAAAATGGAGTTTGCGCACAGAAGGTTCGCGGTCCACCGGCGTACAAGGCTGTCCATAGCAGCACCTTTAAAGTCGCGAGCAACTTCCATGGTGGAGCTGTCCCTGGCGTGGTAAGTTTAAAGCCATGTTCAGGTGTTTGGACATCAGGGCTAGTGCAGATTAAGTAATCATCTGGACTTCAAGCAAGAAGGTGAGCTGTACTCCATTGTGTGAAGAAGGCCCCTAGGTAAGTGAAGCCCCCAAGCCCAGAATTCCAGACCCCAGTTGCACGCAGGAGGCGGCAACTTCGGCACCGGCCATTCAGGCAGGAAGCCAAGGGTCACACGTGATCAAAGGGCGGTCTTCAGGCAATCTTGGAGCTGCGCAGTCTGTTCAGATCAAGGGTCACCCGACTGCAGCTTGCCTGTTGGAGTGTACTTGTTATATCCAAGTACAACAGGGCTCAAGCAGGGAAGGGCTTGGGTTTTCCGATCATGGTTACGGTCCCAGAGCTCAGGAGTTGAGGTTCAGGGCTGGAGGCCTCAGAGTTCCAGGTCAGGCTGCGCTGAAACGTTGAGATCCATCCCTGCCAACAGTAGCACCGTGGGCACCTGAGCGCCGAGCTCCGAAGGTCCAATGCCCCCAAAGTCCCAAATATCAATTCTGTAAAGTCTACAGTTCTGGTGCATGTTTCAACCGCCATGAGAGGACCCTATACATGAGTGCTGAGCATTTGTGTTCTCAGCCCTTGCAGAAGACTTGCATGTGCTGCTCAGATTGAGATTGGAAGCTTGCGTTCCCCAAAGTTGGATCCCACAGACACCTACATGCAACATGTTCAGCCTCTGAACCAATCTTACTCGGGATCAGTAGGGAATGGATGAATGCGTCCCTGTGGTAATCAGTCCTATGATATCACCTCACTCTTTAGAATAGATTCCATCCTCTCGTGCCTTCTGCTAACAGTAAACAATGTTGGCCCCCAGATCCCAAATCTCCGGTTTCAAATCCATAGGTCTGAAAAACCTATTCACTGCTGGACCCCTGTGTTGCCAGTTCAAGAGGATGGCCCTTTCACCTTAAACCTTGGCCAACTGCGACCCTCCTTTAAACTCGCCACATGAGTATTGAAAATCTGGCAGACGTCCCCTTGCAAGCTGCAGCGCGTCGTGGTGGACGCCCGAAGCTCGAGCTTGAGGGTTCGGGGGAGGACTACTAGCTGAATCTGGGTCCCATGAGTTCATTGATGTTCATTGCTTAAGGCTGTAGGTGAAGAGTGCAGGGTTGATGCTTCGAAATGGTCTGAGGGTTTGGGGTCAAAGGAGTAGGTTGCCTTGACTGTCCGGCCTCCAATCCGCAATTCTGATGACACATATGTGATGCCCTGCAGTCCTTGAGAACTCATGTTGTTCCACGCAACCCGGAACTAGACTTGCCGACCTGCCACAGATTGGGAATGACGAGCAGATGGAGAAAGAGTTGAAGTTTTGGTGCGGCGCTGCGGGCATGAAGGCTGGTTACCATGCGGTTGGCATTGTCTGCCTTTAGAGAAGGGGGTATGTGTCGGAGTTTCCCACATTCTGTACAGCCAACAGATGAATTTCTGCGGGGACAAGGAACAGCAACAAAAGCTATGCACAGGATAGATTTGCAGCTTGTGCGGTCTGGCGGGAGTTATATAATTTCCGGGGGCTTACCATGGAGGTTGTACATCCCAAATGGGCTTTACTGACATTCCCTGCTATGCAGAACGTGTCGCTTCACAGGTTATGTCTTCTCTGAAGTCTCGCGTTTGGTTTGACCTGCGGCCTTTATAAACCTAGAAGGCTAGAGGACCCTAGTTGTCGGAAACCACAGAGATGGAACACTGCTGGGGCACATGCACAAGCCACGCTGAGACTCTCAAAGCGAGACTTCAAACCCCAAACCCTCGACTTGTTCCATTAGCTTAGAAGCAAACTCCAAGAGAAAAGCCTTGCTTGTCCACAGTGAATTGTTGCCAAAGGTGCCCTGCCAAAGAGCCTAACAAAGGAGCTCCTGGTAGAACATGTTGCTTGCTCCCTACTACTGGTCGCGTTGTTACGTATACTCACTTTGTTAAATGGAATGGCTTTACCTGATTCCGATCGGCTGTTCAGGTGCTGAGTGATGGACCAGGCCACGGGTGGTGTTCTTCAGGGATACCCCGCCTGCCACCCCAAGCCCCCAGACCTTTGATTGTCGTTTGCGCGAGATCTTTTCACCGGTTTGTTTCGAGTTCGCGTATGACATGGCCACCAGGGTTTCAAGGCAGAAGAAGAAGGCATGCATGTCCGAGGATCGTCTTTTTGGTTTCATTGGGTTTGGCAATGAGCATGATGATCTTGATAGACAGGCTTGAAGCAAACTGCGATTGCTACCATGCCGCACCTGCTGCTGCTGCTGCTGCTGCTGCTGCTGCTGCTGCTGCTGCTGCTGCTGCCGCGAGCGGCGACTATGGCAACGATTGCCATATCGCCTTCTTCCTATTCTCTAAACTCCAGTTTGCACGCTTGAAATACACATTTGCGTTTTGCTGTTCTGAATTGTGACCGGTCTAACTGGCTCAGTTGCACCTTGTCCAAAGTTCACGGAAGCACAATGTAGTCTCTACTTGATCCGCTGTACCTGCAGGATACTGACGGTAAGGACCATTCTCATACTTATCGTAAATGCAGCTGTTGATATAAGGCCCCTTCCTGCACCATGCTGTATTCCTTTCTTTTTATCATCAGGCCCCGATGGCCAGCGGTCCGTTCTCGTCGGCTACCTGGCCCAGAAGCTGGGCCTCATTCATGAGCAGAGGGTTGCTGGGCTCTTCTGAGTTCGCTGAGGGATGGGAGAGCATAGTGTAGGACTCATGGGTCAGGCACCTATAGCCATAAGCTATATTTCCTGAGCTCAATGACACCCCCAGCCCAAAAAGCCCATGACCATCCGTGTATATGACTCAAACCCTGAAACTTTGATCCTCCAACCCCCAAAGTGCATCTTGATTCCAGGAAAGATCCGGGTGCTTTTGCCATTGAGCTCAAGGCTCCTGCATTTCGTTTCATCAGACTGGCTCGGTGTATACAAATCCTGAGATCAGGCTTTGAGGGTCCAGGGTGTCAAGGTAGAAGAGGAGACAGGTTTCATGGTTGATGAGTTTCAGGTTTTGACTTCTGGACGTTGGCAGTCACCATGTCCATCTGACACCGGCCCAGTTCAGAGTCCCCTTCTGAACAGGCTTGCCAACTCCAAACCCCAAACAGGGATGGGGGGGGAAGCTTCTGTAATCCATGGTGATGCGCAGATTGACCCCAGCGTGCTCACCCGAAAGCGGCCGAGCTTGCTGAATTACTCGGCATTGGCCTCAGCTGAATTAAATTGCTAACGTTTTGTTGGGAGACAGGAGATCGCTCACACTGAGGGTCTCGGATGCAGGGCGGAGATCCTAAAGTTTGGGGTTTAAGGTCTGTCACGATAATCTCTCTCCATGTTATCCAGCTTACGGGCACGTGTGTAGGGCTTGCGCAGATAGCAAGCATGTAGAGCTACGTTTGGGTACCTTCAAGAAGCTTCAGTTACTGTTCGTTTTTTACTCACATCACAGGACATAGTCTGGTGAGACACCCTGCATGCCACATTTCCACACAGGCCCTTCCAGCAACCGCTGCGCACACCCTACCTTCTGGGGACGCCCAAGATTTTGCACACGCTGTTGCACCTGCACAACGGGATCCTTGATGCAAGATTGGACGCTTTTGTGCTTCAAGGTTTTTCTATTGAAGAGCTTTTTGCAAGCCCACCTAGCATACGTCCACATGTTGAGAAGAGCCCCCTTAACCCGAGGCAGTGCTACTGATCCACAAAGAGTCTTTGTGAACTTGGTGTCATGGGCCTCATTGTTCTTGGTTACACATGCGTCATAAATGCCATCCTCGTGAGAGTTGTTGGTGGTGTTGCTGGTGGTGATGGTGAACTATTTGATAGTGGTGAGTCCGGGTGTGAGAGCGACGGTTGTGGGGACGCCTCTGACGGTGGTGCTGCGATCAGGTGGTAGTGGTTGGTGGTGACGTGGTGGTGCAGATGGTTGAGAGATGATGGTGATGGGAACTGGTATTACTATCACTAATAGTACTCATATAGTAGCAAGAGTAGTAGAGGTAGTGGGTCGTCGTCGTGGCAGTACTCACCCCCGCCACCGCCACCACCACAACGGCTTGCAGGGACAGGAGCAGGAGAGAGCGGCAGCAGCAGGAGTCACCTCAAAAGCGTTTTGTCATTTCATTGAGGTCATGCAGCCCACCGTGAACGCCCTGTGCTTCACCCAAGTCAGCCAGCCTGACACGGCAGCTGAGCTCAGCTCGCTCAGTCAATTGGACCCTTCAAACGGGTAGAGTCGGGTAGAGGTCTTTGGAGCTTTGACGTTTGGGGTTCTGCAAAAGGATATCGTTAAACGGGTAGAGGTATGTGGTTGTGTGGCTCGGCATCATAGGATTCGGGGATCATGTGCAGCGGGAGGGTTTGCTTTCCCGGTTTCAAACAAAGCGCTCAGTCAAGGATGGGGGAGGTAAGGATTCTTCCAGAATGGCATATTTAAGGTGGCAGTCAGCGCAGATTGCAGCTTCTTGTAATTACGCCTAGCCTTAAACAACAAGCCTCACACGTGTTTGCAGCCCTTGAGGTCTACGACATGTATGCGCGGGTGGAGGCATCCCCAGGCACGTCGCCTCCTTGCTGCCAGGTTTGGGTTACTGAAGGGTTCAAAATAAGGGTAGGGCGTTCAAGATAGCAGGCTTGCAGAGTGTATTTCAGTGGGCGCGTGCAGTGATCCTGCTCTAAGGCCCGCGAACTAGAACCCAGGCCCCTGGAAGGATCTAGAAAGTAGATCCCCCTCAAGGGTTCCTCGAAACTACCCAATAGTAGTATAGGGTACCATAATCGGGGTTGATGCTCACTACAATATGGGGGGTTCCCAAGAACAGGGGTACCTTTCCGGGGGGCCCAATAATAAGGACTGTAGTTGGGTTCCCCTATTCAGGGGAACTACAATATCCAGGTTGCAGAATAACATCGTTGCCAACTCTAGATGGGATCCCTCCCTTGCTTGCCCACTGAGGTGAACAGAAATAAAGGCTGGCTTCGGAGATCAGAGCCATGGATTAATTGTCTCATGCAGCTTGAGGGTGGAATGCTGCTTTCGCAAGATGTTGCTGCGTTCGGGCTCAGGTTTCTGCTTCTGTACCATGTTACTGGCAAGTAGTCCAGCAGCAGCAGCAGTCCAAGTGTGAGAGGAGTTATCACTGCACTAGGTATTCTGAATGTACCATGAGGCATTGCAACCAGTGTTTTGGGTCTCTTTTCCAGATGCTGATGATACTGCCTTTTCCCTTCAAATAAGTTGTAGTGACAATGCCTCATGACATGACCATACCAGAATCCAGCAGATTACAAGCTTGTTGATGATCTGCAAGGCCACAAGAAGAAAGGTCCATCATCTCACAAATCGTTCATATCCGGCAGTTGAACTGATACCTTCCAAAATCGAGGCGCCACAAGAAGGCATGCAAATTATTTTGAAACCGTGACATATTGCCATGATCACCCCAATGTAGTCGCGATGAACCTTCTTTAAGATTTTTAAGATCATTGCACACCCCAAAGAAGAGGCGAACAGCAAAGACGTCTCCGGGTCAGCAGGTACTTCCATGGTTGGCGATGCCAGATACTTGGATTGCGAGGCTCCTTACGAGGGATGAGGAGGGCTGAGAGGATTGGGTGGGGGGGGTTAGATCTTGAGGGCATCGTGTCTTAACTGTTTCTTACTTCATGTGTAGGATATGGGGTTTAGGATTTCGAGGTTTGGGTTGGGGGTTACGGGTTTTGCAGCTTGGGGCTTTGGGTTTAGGAGTTTGTTTTCCTAGCCAGCCCAAGAACTGCACGCTTTAGCAGTCGCTGCTGCGAACTCTTGCAAGTGTGGGCGCTCCTCGGATTTTGGTCTTTGACGACTGGGGTTTGCATTGAAAAAATGCTGCGCTACTTTGACTCTTCTATTCTCGAACTCCATTCCTTGAACCCTTTCTGAGCGCGACCAAATGTAGCTCCCAGTTGACCTGCGTACAGGACGGAGTGGAGAAATGACTCCCACTGCATAGGGTTGACCAAGGGCAACCTTTGAAAATCTGGTCTCCCCTTGAATGATGGACTGTCAGAGACCTAAGAGTCGGCTTACGATGGGGATCTGTAGTTGGGGCTATATTCTGGCACAATTCCCAAACAGTGGAGCACGGGCTTCTTTGCAGGATGCATGACGCAAGGCTTTCAAAGGCGTGGTGATGGCTCAGTGAACCCCAGGTCTCAAACCAAAGCCGTTGAGACGCAGTCATAAAAGTAGCGGCATACGCTTCGACTAGAGCTAAACCGTGGAAGTACTTTGTGTGAGCTTCCGACACCACGAGCTTAGCCAGCCCAGGGTCACTCACGCTCAGGCATAAGCACTTTACACGCTACATTCGGGGCCTTCTTAGGAATTGTGCACTTGATTTTCAACTGGAAGCCAAGTATGTATTCTTGCCGGATGGTAACAGCTCAACATCCTTGATCCTACACACGTATGCCCGAGAGCCTGTAGCCTATTCATTCTCAAGAGCTGTCTCTGAAGCAGGTTGTGCATCGGGGGGTTACTTGAGTCGGCTCATGTTCACTTCACGCAATTGGTCCTTGTCCGTAGATTGTTCTTCGGCAGCCTTCCAGTCACCACAAGTAGATATATTCCAACTCTATTCGCTTTAGGGTGACGATAAACTTCTTGAACCCTCGTGGCCAGTCCCCGCGTGGGATCCAAGTGCGGATGGTGCCCCGCAAAGCAGAGCCTGAGGCTTAGGGTTTCTGAAGGTTTGGGGCTTGAGAAATTATAGGTCAGCTGTGGGGCTTGAACAGGGGGGAGGGATGTTTGGGTGGGTTGTGTAGACATGGGGTTTCTGGGGCTTGCGCTCACCGCCCACGCACCGTAGGCTTCCTTTGAGGAGAAGTGTTGGTTTATGAGCGTTTGACAAAACAGTGCCTCATATCATACGCAATCACTCAATGCCTTTCGAACTTGCACTTGGCATACAGAAGCTGCTTCCGTCAACGGAGTATACACGGGGGCTGGGAAACTCTGGGTGTATTCTCGTGCACTGGATTCCTTCATATCTAGCAGTGCGAAGATGCCAAGCCTTGATTTGCAAACCGCCCAAGCCTGAACGAGTCTAGACTCTGCAATTTGCACTGCACCGTGAAATCCTGAAAGAGCCAAAGCTCCAGACTAAGAGGCGCTGTTTCTTGGTGCCCTTACCGGTTCTGTATTGGCCCACTGGGTGAAGATACCAGCAGGAAACGTGTTGAGTACTTGCCGGCGTTTGTGGGGGTTTCTGTGGAGTTTAGAGACTGAGCTCTTCTTTTTCAAAGGGCTGGAAAGCGGCGGAATCCTTCAGGGTCAGAGCATGAAGATGGCTTCAACTAGCAACCGGCAATGTTCTAGTAATGACCTTTTGCGTTATTTACAGGGAGATTGTGCAAACCCCTGCCTGACTGTAAAGACCCTAGAATCTTCCATGCCAAAAAATGAGGACAGTCCTCTACACTACTCACAAATTATGTTTTCCGGCTGGGTACCCTAAATACAGCACATGTCGGCCTGAGAGCTATCCATTTATGATCTCGCCGAGTCCTGCCATCGAGCTCGTGGCTCTCAACATCGAGGCCTCAGGGCATTTTCTCAAATCGGCATGATGATTCAGGTTGCCTGTTCAAGGTTTGGGGCTTTATGGTTTGTCATTCATGGAGTTGAGGTTTGCATCATGGGGTCATGGATCGGAGGTTTGAGATTTGCAGTGATGTGAGGGGCCGTTTCAAGAAATGCTGCTTGCGTGCGCGTTGGTGCAGACAGGCATCAACTTGCAGGCAGAAGTGAAGCTTGGAGAATGTGCTCAATTGAATCAATTGCTTTGTGGCATCCAGTGCATTTTCCGAAATCAGCCCTTGTAATTGTTGTGTGTCACTGTTTCACAGGGTTTGCCTGCGGGTTCCACGTTCTACACAGCTGTGCGGTGACAACACATGCTGCTTTCAGCCAAAACTACAGCGCCAGAAACTGGCATTTTGCCGTAACTGCATAGTATTGCTCGACACCCCCCTCTTCACAATTCAGCCCAGTCAACTATACGCAAACTCGGAGGCACATGTGGTCTCGCCAAGCCTATTGCAATCCTCACGTATTTTTGTACCAAAGTTCCGGGATGGTCAGAGACGTGGTATTGCATTGGGCAGCCTGATGTTGGTAGCTGCCTCGCTTCCTCCAAACCTTTGACCTCAATGTGTTGAGTCAGGACTCTATGACACTTCTCATAACCTGCTCATGGCCGTCCTAAGTAGTTTTGCAGTTGAGACGCATGGGTGATTGTGCACCCCGCAGTGTCCCTTGCTGTCGGGCTTAGGGTTTGTACGAATCTTGCCGGGGTTGTAAGCTGGCCCTCACTTCTGGCTATTACCCGTGTGGCAAAAGATCTCGACTCCCCCCCTGCGCATGATGAGGTTCCGGCTTTCAATCCAACTGTGAAGTTCTACAAGCGAGTCGGCGGATATCAGGCGGATGGTGGGAAGGTTCTGTAGGGATGGCGTTAGTCAGTCAACAGAGTGTCGGCAGGTTTGAGGTCTTGCTTGGGTTGGGTTTAGCTATCTCTGTCTCCTGCAAAAGTTTGTTTGGAGCCAGGAGACCGTCTACAACGAAGCTGAGGAAGCTCCCATTCAGAAGTTCTCCATCCTCCTGGAAAGCAAAGCCCGGGTCTCAGTGAATTCTTGCAAGGTTCGGGGTGGAGGCTTCAGGTTTTTCTGCCTTATTGAGCTAGGAAACATCTTGGCCAGGGCTTCACAACCTGAGAGGATCCAAATCCTTCCTCGGGCATGCAATCTTGTAAATAGGCTGCTGTGTGAAATGCGCACTTGGCAGAGAAAGTGGGCTTCCTCCTCGGGCTTGAGAGAAAGTTGGGGGTACTTCTTCTGTTGAGCCACTTCCGTTCAGTTTGCAATGTAATTGCGCTTGATTTAAGTTGGGATTGGCGCAGTATACCAGTATGACATCATCAAGCCGAACCATGCGCTGCCTAGACTCCTTCTCACAAAGCCAAATGAAATTCACGGGCAGCTCAGTCATAAGCCAGGGGTTGAAGTAGCATGGCCAAAAATCACCCTCAACGAAGCACCAGGCCCAATCCCCCGACACAGGTACTTGGCCTGAATCCTCGGAAATTGAGAATGTTGAAACGCCACAAGCTCCTCGTAAACTCTTCCTCTTTGTTTCACAGGACCCTGGCCCAAAATTGCTGCTCTGCCCTGTCCCTGATTTCCGCGTGAAGGCAGACCAAGCGGCATTATCAGGGGGTTTACAAGCTATCGGTCTCATAAGTTCAGGATGGCATTTGGCGCTCCATGGACCCCCAAGGTGTCACAGTAGTCTTCCTCCGATAACAACCCCAATAAAGGAAGGATATCCCTGATCCTTAGCACGCGGTTGATATTTAGGATAGCAGATCTGGTTTGCGTGGATTGATTTAGAAAGTCAGGCCACAAAGTCACATTTTGGAATCAAAAGCTGGGATTTTCCAACATGCTCGAGAAGCAGTCCGACTTCCTAGGATTGAGTAAGCTTGGAAGTGGTTCGCATCTACATGCTTACCAGGCGGATCATCTAAAGGTTTCCTTGTCAACAGTCCTTTGCGATGCTCCCATCAGTTTACCCAAGATCACTGCTTTTCGAGATGGCCGCTTGCCCGGACATATGCACAAGGACTGGTTCCCTTACCTTTCTTTACCCGGGTAGCTGGTTCAGAAGCGACAAGCAGCTGCCCGACTTAAATCCCTGTTTGGGACCTCTCTTAGGGGTCGCTTTGAGGGCAGCTGTTTGTAATTTTTGCGCTGGTTGTCTGGTTTGGTTGCGGTAGCTCAACGATGTGCAAGGTTTAAGTTAGCTGTCGAGTATTGCTCGTAATGCCCTATAGGCAGCTGGTAGCTCACAACACGCAAGGGGCTGATGTGATGACGGCTTCTCGTAGCCTAGCCGGGTTTCGAGTCTGAGATTTGGTTCTCTGCTTGCTTGGTCATTGCGCCACAATGTCAACCCCAAGCTCGCAAGAAAGTCCTACGCAATACGATATTCATATTCCCACTTAAGAAGCTCCTCGCTGATCCCAGCAACGCGACCGGGACGAGTTCGTGAACTTAGTCTTCGCGACGAAGAGCCCGCAGCAGGCTTCAGAGAACACCAAAATGCTACAGTGGTTGCAGCCCTCAAGGATTAGGGTGTAGGACTTAGAATTTACAAGCTAGAGTTCAACCCTGCGCTCGCTGATTGGAGAGTTCAGCTTTCTCAGTGATTGCAAAATCTATTGACAGCAGCAAAAGAAGTAGCCTCTAGGTTTATGGCAACACTACGTCTAAGCTTCTTTGTATTGCAGTTTGCGGATCAGGGCTTCTGTGGGCATCCAAAATTGGCCCTGATGCCCGGTTTTTGTAGGGTCTTCTGAGATGGTGTGGTGGTTACTTTTTGGGTTCCAGCGTGGTTCCAGAAAACGGCAGGACGAATTCGCTATCCTGATCGTGCCGGGCTGGCATCTACCTTGGTCAACGTAACAAGTTGGAGGCAAGTGTAACTAGACTAGACCTACTCTATTAAGCTTCGACCGACAGCCCCGGTTAAAAGACCTATCTAGGATGATGGAAGGATGGGACCCTGCTTTACATGGTGCCTGGCGAAGGCTTGCCCAAACCTTGTCCACGCAAGCGTAATTCAGTTCAACCCTTACGTGCGCCATCTTCAACAACACCCACATCATGATAACAACCCTTTACATAAGCCCCGGAATGACCCGCAGAATTCTTTAACACATGTGTCTGATCTTCGGTAGCCCAAGTCGTGCCGGCAGGTCTTCACTGCCGCAAATAAGGCCATAGAATTGGCACAGCAGGCGCCGGAGATTCATACAATGCAGGGTTCAGGGTTTAGGTGCGAGGCTTAGGCGGCTTAGGGTTTAGGCTCTTGAGTTTATCGTTGGGAATTTCTGGCTCATGGCTCCGCGAGTTCTGAAGATTGCGGCCGCGTTGCTAGGAAGTCCAGGGAACTCACCAGGAATTTCCACCAGGAATTTCTGAGGGATTTGTAAGGGATACGGATGAGCATCGCAGACTTCCTGAGGAGTTCGCCGTCTCCAGAGGCATAGAGGGACAAGAACTACAGTTCATGAGCCCTCACACTCTTCGGTTTTCTGCGGTCGCCTGACACGCTCTTGATCCGTCCTTGGCCAACAGTGGGGCACGGTCTACACTCGAACCCATACATACAAACAACGGGAGCAAAAGATTCACACAGCACCAAGCAACACCCCTACCGCTCGTCTTTTGGCAAAATTCGGCAAGGATTGAGGGGACCGAGGCAAACTCGCCACACATGGAAGCATTCCCCTGATTCAAGAGATTTGTGAGAAAATTCTGCGAACCTTTTCAGGAACTTTTAGCCACACGCCAGGTCCAGCAAAGGGTCAGGACCTTCAATCCCGAGCATGGACATTCGTAAGCATTTCTCACAGTGAGAATGGATGAGAGTGGAGCAGTCTCGGGAGCAGGAATTGTGGTAATGATGGCATGCCAGCGTCATACTGGAAGCTCTTAAGAAGCGGCAGTGAATGAAGCTCTAACATACTAAGCCTAAAGACCTAAAACTTTCCGGAAACCAGCCGAAAAAGCCTTGAACCCGAGGAGGAGGCTCAGAAGGACGAGGACGATCGCCAAAAGGCTCTCCTCTCCGGCGCCGGAGTCCCATCTGTGGATATATGTGAGTTTCTTGAAAGCGTCACTGTGTACTCCTTAAGGGTGACCCCTTTTGTAGTATTATCTTTCTTCATCTTAACGCCAAGGGTACCTTGAGGAGGGTCTGGGTGTGAGCTAGGTTCGAGGTTTAGGGGAAAAGCCTCTTGCGCGTCTCGGAATGGCAGTGTCGTAAGTCATCCGACGCCAGGGCTAGGGATGCTCTAGGATGTTGAGAGGCCCCCTGAGCTTTGGAAGTTTCTGCTATAGGGATTCTTGTAGCTTTGGGATCCTGAAAGGGTACTCTAAGGTTGGGTGGGTCAGGCTCACAGAGATGAGCCGAGTGCAGGTGGGGGATGAAGCGGGCGAAGTGGGCTGCCGCTCAGACCTTACGAGCTAAAACAGAAGGAGCAAAAAACTGAACCATGCCCAACGTAGTTGCGGATTGGTAGGAGGGGTCGTGGTGGGGTCGAGGCATGAAGTATGGCCCAACTCCTGACAATCAGATCTAAACCCCGAACCCCACACCACCTAGGCCTCCAGCTACAGCCCGAGACCTTCAAGCTGAAGCCTGCTTTAGGGACGTGCTTCCTTAATTTCCTGGCCCAGAAGAAGCCGAATGACCAGCCGAAGCAGCAGACGCTGGCACGACCTACTGTGGAGATGGTCTTAACCCCAGCTTGCTCACGAGCATTCCTTTCCGCTTATAAGATTACCGTCATGGGCCTTAGTGGACTGTTGACTCTCTCAAAAAGTCGCCTATTTATATGCAACATGGTTCCCATGGTTGGCAAGGAGTTTATGGAAGCTTGGACCTTGGACCGTTCCAATGACCAGGCATCGCCCAAGGATCCAAGAATAACGCATTCTTCGCCTGCCGCGTGGTGAAGACGTTTTCGTGTTGAAAACCTGCAGGTGTGGCACGCAGCTTTGCGCATAGCGCCTGGCCACGACATTGAAGCCCATTCCTGGAGAAAGTCATTACTTGGGAGTTAGCATCCTAGCCAGCAGATCCACGCTGCAGGTATTTTCGAAGTTTGGTACCATGCGCTGTTCGTACTAACCTTTAAGTACTTCGTTCCGCGGGTGGCTGCCGCGTCGCACATGGCACTCACTAGAATAAAGTCCAGCCAGCCTCATTGGCCGACACCTCCAGTGCTAGATGTACATCGAAAGCATTAAAAGGCAACTGGCCTGCAAAACTGTGTGCTTTTGCCAGGATGGCAAATCTGCTCGCATTAACGATGGGGCTGGGCCCTCGGCAAGTAGGAATGTAGTGTTCAGGCTTTGAGCTCAGCGAATTTCTCGCAACGATCACTGCTTGCGGCGTCCCCTTGGACCCCAGATACCAAGACATGTGGTAGGACAGGCTGACCCGAGGTTTTGCCTCGCGGCTCCTTTGTTTTCGGACTGACATGTCCTCAGAAAAAGGCTACCATTCTTCATGCTGGCTGTGCAGGATCTCGCCCTTCGCCCACTATGCTTGAGCCCGCGCTGAGGTCGGAAACATTGTGGTGGTGACAGATGCCGCCGAGTTCCAGAGCGCCTGAAGGTAGCGAGGGAACCTCACATGCGTGACGATCTGATTCTCTTGATTTCTTAAAGAGGGTTTGGGCATAGTTAAGTGGTGATGGAGGCCCAGTACGGGGCTTGAGTGGCAACAGTTGGGGCTAAGGTATTGCACTTCGATGCCAGTAGCAAGAGAGTAAGAATTAGAGCCCGCAATGGTTTTCCATGAGGGGTGCTCTCGAGCATCATCTACAGAAATGTTCATAATATAGATTTCTACTTACTAGTTCATAGGGACTTGGGAACTCCCAGATACTAAGCCCCATAATCAGGAGAATCATCATCAGTAAGCTCAATAATCCCCTTTCTAACCCTTGAGAGGTAATTACATGCGAGATTCGTGTGACAACCTGATGTGTTTGCTGGTTCATGCTAGCGCCAAAGGTTTCCTCGCAACTGTCCGTGCGTGCCAAGCATATGAAACAATCTTGGCTGCTGGCTGTTCTCGCCTCCTCTCATCGTGAAGTAAGCGTGCTTGACAGGGCTGTGGCATGTCTTCAGGAGTGGCAATGCTAGCATGTTATGATTCAGCCTTCATTTGTTTTATCCCCATCGCTCTCCCTTACAGATGCCATTGTCGAGCTACAACGGCACACTCTTTTGTGCATGCCCAAACCGCGCATTTCGGGACTTGAAGATCTTGGAATTTCGATGGTTTCAAGCACTCGAGGTAAAAGTCAGAATGGGGATGAATCCTGCACCGGGTCTTCGCAAGCTGTGCAGTGCATGAGGGACATGAAATACATAGCCACTCGCACTGAGCACCACGTGCGTTACCTGGAAGATGGCAATTCCATTCCGGCATTTCTTGCGTTGATAGAAGTAAGCAAATGGGGCGACGACAGCCAAGATGCTTTGATCTATCTATTTGAGATTTTCTTGCCCATGTCAGTTTCTGCTTGAGGGCCTCAGTGGCAAAGTGTGCTGAGAGCACAGCTTTTCTGTTTTCAGAAGGACAGGTTGGGAGCTCTGTGAGTCTAGCAAGTTTTCCATGATATCCGGCAGTAATAAACTATACCGAGGCAGAGAGATTGAGCCGCTAAGTGTTTGCAGGTGTCTTGTAGTGAGGCCTACTTGTGTGCAGGGTCTCTGCAAGTAAGATCCTATGTAAATCATGGAGGTTATACCTGGGACTTTAATCTTGACCCAAGACCCGTTTGATAATGGAGCTTGAGCACAGAGCTCGGACACGCATGGTGGCCCCCCCCCTTGGAGGTCTACATATCTGGGTAATTTGGGCAACAGCAGTTTTATGAGGGGGCTACTGCCAACGCATCAACGGCCCGGGACTAGTCCTTAAACCTGCAGTCATAAGCTACAGTCACTTCAGTTACATGAACCAGTGCGGCCGATAGAGGCCTTAATAGTCCTGTTGGCACGCATCAAAAGAAGGACATGCAGTTTAAGCAGAAAGACGTCTCTTGAGTGTGTTCCACAGCTCATGTGGCATTACAAGCAGAGCCTGGAAGGGTAGTTTTCGCAACGGAGCTTGTGCGCTTGTGAGTTGAGGGGGTCCCAGCCTAGCGGTCTGTCCTCGCCCAGGATTGGGGGAAAGACATGCCTTGGGAGTTCCTTACGTAGGCCTGCCTGAGCTCGGGAAAACCCTCTCAGCTTCGACAGTTGTTAAGACAGGCTTGCTGAAGAGCCCCAGAGCTCGCTCCGCGCACAAGTTTCGCCCAGTTTCCTCTAGAGATGTGGGAGTTTCAAAGACCCTGCGTAGCCCATATTCAGAGTATGTCTTTCGGGCCGGAGCTTTACTGCAAACATCACCAAATATTACACGTGCTCTTGGACGAATGTCCCGAGCCTTACGGAATGAAAGACTTAAGGTTCACGAAAGTTCACGGCGTTTGGCGTTTGCTTCCCAGGTGCAGTTTCAGGGCTGTGGGTTGAAGCGCGAAGGCGCCGTAGGCAATAGGGGAATTACTCAACAAACTTTCTAGAACAACAGGATGATCCAGGGGCATGGTACAAGACAAATTTGAGGGGTGCTTCAAAGTCATTCTCATCATCCCAGCGGTCCGCTGTTTCAGGATTGAGTAGTCTAGGGGCTGATGCCGCAAGGAAGCTGCCACCGTTACCACGGAGCCCTAAGGCAGCTATGAGCCCTACGCCATCCTACGTCCTATAACCTTGGCCTGATTATGCTGAACCTCCCGCGCAGACATCTCGGATGTTGCCTGACTTGGCCGTGATGGGGCGTCGCCTGAAGTCATCAAAAACTCAAGACTCCGCCATGCCTTTTGAGTTTCAATGCCAAGTGTCGTGAAGGCATGCATGAGTATCCGGCATAGCATGTGCTTCACAGAAACTACATGTTATAGGACACCAAGGAAGTGCACGTCAAGTGCGCCTCCAGTTTCCAATCAAACACTGCGTGCGTGGTCTTCCTGAGACCATATCACCATATCATGGTTGCAAAGGAACGCCACGACATTTTTCAAAAGAAGCTGTCAATGTGATTGGCCACATGTGGGGGATGCGCTGTTCAGAATGAAGAGCCTTGCTTTCACAACCTGTGCAGGTACAAACGTGCCAGCGCCGGTGCTCGAACATTCACGTTTACGATCGTTTACGTCCTGCAGTTATAATGTCCGAACCTGCTGGTGCATCACGAATCCCCTTTCGCCCGTGCGCAGGAATTTTTCAGGAAGAGTACATTCTGGGCGCAGGCAAACTCAAGCAAGCCTGAGGCATGCCTCGTGCGGCCCTCTTCACGCACATACGGTCTATCTCATTTAGGATCTGTTGATCCTCGCTGTAACTGTGGTAGCTTCGTCTTGTGGTGGAGTAGTGGCGGCCGCTGGCTTCGCAGACGTGATGTTGACTGCTATGTTGGTTTTTGCATGTGATGGATAGTCTCCTGAGCCGCGTGCTGAGGCTAGTTGATTCCGTGTGGGGGCTGGGATGGACCAGTCTAATCCCAGCCTGCTCCTAGTCGACCCACTCCATGTCACTTAGAGGCCATGCAGCCTCGTGTAGGGCTCGTCCCTCTTCAAACCCTGCGAGACATCATGGTTGCCAAGCTAAACTCATCAGGACATGCGCGTTGTTTTGGTAGCAACCAGTAGCATTGGGACAGAATGTTCTAGGCCTAGGTACCTACAGAGCGGACATTAGCTCAATTAAGAAGCGTGCTTCACAGGGGGCACGCATTCCCAGTAAGCATACATAGCAAAACCATGACAATCCTTCAACATCAGTACCTGTGACTGCGAAAGGCACATTGACAGGAATGGTTTCTCACTCGTTGCTGCGAGCTTTCACACACAGAGGAGATGGCAACGCAACTTCTACCCGCGCCGAGTCATGAGCATGGTTCTGAGGTTGGTCGTTGCCTTCCTGATGTTATCGGTTGTGTAGACATGGGCTTGAGACAGCTCATAGCTTCATGACAGCTACCCAGCCCCAGCCTTACTGGCATCCGCAGTTTCTGTCTAGACGCTGTAGATGTGCATGGGAGCAGGGGCCCGTGTTGGCTTTCCTTACAACTTGCTGTGCAGTTCAAGGGGCTCAAGCAGGCCAGAGGTGCCTGCAGCTTGCACATATCATGCGGTCCCCCTACACCTATGCGGCATGCATGTGCACTGCAGCCGGGTTTGGGGTCTTTGAGTTATCCCAATAGGACCTTCTGACCTAGAAACTTCGATAAATCTCGAATTGGAACTCTTGACTTGGAAGCACTCGGAATCCTGATAGTTTCCAGCTTTTTTTACTTTTTTCATCCTCTCCCTTTACATTGTGATTCCACATCTGCCGAATGAATCACGTTCTTTTTGTATTCATGGCCTTGCATCCGCTGGCTACGATCCAGCCCAGGTCATGGGCTTGGGAGGTTGAGTGTATTCCCCACAACAGTCTCGAAAGCTCCTACTGATTGAAGCTTATGTGAACTGATGTGTTGCAATACTTGTGAAGTTGGGGCGGGGGTGATTTCTTGTTTTTCCAATCAAGTCTGCGCATGGGAGTACTGAGCCATGCTGGAATATCCGCGGACGGATACATCCAAACTACAAGCAGGCTGTCTTTGCAAAGATCAGTGTCCAGCGTGCACGCTGTGTAGTAGACTTGGGTAGGCCTCTAGAACAAGCAAGCTATGGGTAGTGTCGCACCTTTTGCTGTCTAGGTTGGACGGGTCTGTGCGGATTAACTTACCTTGTGTGAAGCGAACCGGTTATTCCGCGGGGTTGTATTTTGATCGCTGCTCATATGGGTTTGTAGCACGTCTCTCAGAAGAATGAAGGAATCGGGTTGAGCCTAGCCCTATCGGGTCAGGATTCATTACAAGCCACGTTCTGTGTAGTCCAGCATGGGCCCAGAATATAAGATCCGTATATAGCCGAGCATCGACAAACAAGAGTAAGCAGGCTTTGAGCTTTGAGGTGTTGACCGTCAATGGCAAGCGTCCCAGGGTCCTCTATATGTCACATATCCCGTATTGCGTGCAAAAATTTGACGGAACCTTAAATATTGTGGAACAAGTGGTGGAATTAGAATGAGATACCGGTCCTGCCACTTGAATCCGTTTGCTAGCTACAAACAATACATAACTGCGCAGGCAATCTGGAACAATCCGTGTTGACAGTGGGACCGCTTTGCATTCATGTGCCAAGCAGCCACAAGGTACGCCATGATTCGTGCATGCCTTTTGCGGGGGCCCTGGCACCCGACGATCTCAGCGCCACGATTTCTTCCAGTAGCATTGCTGCATAAGACTTGTCGCAATGAAGACCTAAAGTCTAAAGTTGTGTGCGTGCCCTTTCTTTTCTATGCGCAGGATCGTTAAAGGATGCCAGCTGACATCATGCTAGAGAGTAATCAGTTCCAGAATCCTACTACGCGTATCTGCAACTTCAACTGTAAGTAGGTGGGAGTTCTCCGGAATCAAGACTGCCGGTTCGGTTCTTTTTCAGAGGAGTTCCCAAATCGTTTCTGCAGCCTTCTCTCAACAATAATGCATCGCAGTTTTCTCAAGGGACCCTGGGCCCTGGGCTGCGTTAAAGTCGAGTATTTTTGCCAGTATGTGCCATGCTTCCTGATTAGTATTTGGCAGGTAAGAAAATGGTGACGATGGCTTAGGAAATTTGGGTCATGCCTGCGACGAGAGTTGCTGCGAGGAAGCAGTATCACCAGTCCACCTCCACCATAACCAAGTTCCCATGTTCACACTGCAAAGACTTACTCCTGCATATTCCCATGTCTCACGGCCACAGCTACCTCAGCAGGGATGCAGGGTGGTTGAGGACCCAAGCAAGCTCAAGTCCTTGCCGGAGCCGTTTTGTTTGCAAGCCTCCGTGAATATTTTCATAATGAAGCAAATTTGCAGGACTGCCAAGGGTGCTGCTGTGTCCATGCGTGCTTTGGGTTGCCATCACATCAGTAAAGCATCTTTCAACGTAACGAATCC
Source organism: Symbiodinium pilosum (assembly GCA_905231905.1). Taxonomy (NCBI): domain Eukaryota; class Dinophyceae; order Suessiales; family Symbiodiniaceae; genus Symbiodinium; species Symbiodinium pilosum. The sequence continues at coordinate 139,585 of CAJNIZ010043983.1, forward strand.
CTTTGCCAATTCTGAAGAGCATCCATCATCTTATGACCAAACATGACCTTTGGACCGGAGCAAGGCGGGTGGTACTTTTCAAGTAAGGCAACAGATCAGCGGCGTTCGGACAGTTTCTGATCATGTTTTGAAGCGTCTGCATCAGGGAAATCAATTGTTGTTGTCATCTGTACAAGTCGATCATCCCTATCATCTCCGTTGCCTCTTGTTCTGCTTCCATCAATGAATGCTTCAATCCTGGACTAACATGAGCGCGTCTCACACTGGTCAAAAAAAGATATATCTGCATGGGGCCCGGAAGCCGTACCCCTTCATGCAGTACTTGGCTACCCTACGCTGGTGTAAGTGTCGGGCAACCCCGGCCGCTACGACGTTGCATTGCTTGTTGGGACGTCTCCAATGACGGGATGCGTTTGCAAGAGGCATCTGTTGTAAATTGTTGCAAGATTGGAACCAGTCCGCCGTCCGGGTGTGCCAAATAAAGTGGTACTCACAAACCTTGAGCAAGTTGTCCCAGCGAAGACGTAAGGCTTGACATCCTCTACTTTGAAAGGATGCTAGGTCGTAGCGGACATAAAGGCTGACAAATGGGACCGGGGCAGCCTAGCAACTAGCAACCCAGATCTGTATTGGAGTGTCCCTACAGGACCTTATTGTTGGCAATATATGCTGGCCATCTTGGCACAGATGTATTCTACACAGTTGAGCACTTTGTTGTCAAACTATCCCACGGGGTAATATTGTGCATGAAAACGAGACTACACTACGTGCGACTGCCATGCCTGCCACTATGTTTTAGCTACCCGAAGCTATTTTTACGTAGGGGTAAATCTACTTCAGTTCAGTGTGTGCGTTACTCGAAAAGATGATCACTGCCGTCGCTTCTTGAGGGGTTTCAAGCAGAAGCCTGGGAGTGATGCGAAGCTTGGGATCCATGTCACCACACAAGCGAGGCCCCACCTGGCCCCTACACCTCAAATGAGCCCGCTTCACACAGAGGCAATCATCGGACCCTTCAAAACACGAACGCGTTATGGTTTGGGCAAGGATGTTCTGATAATCGCGCTGATTGTAACACGGAGTTTGTTAGGGCTTGGACATGCTGTGGTGATCGCACTCGCTAGAACACGAACGACATTTATGCTTTTGGCATGGATGCTGTGGTACTCACACTCACTTAAACACAAACGTTATTCTGTTCTCGGAATGGATGATGTGGCGATTGCACTCACGTGAACACGAACCTCCTTATCGTTTGGGCAGGGATGCTTTGCCAATCGCACGCACTAGAACTTGAACAGCAACCTGATTATGGTTTGGGCATGCGTGTTGCGGTCACTGCACTCACTAGAACACGAGCGTTATTGTGGCTTGGGGAGGGATGTTGTGCCAGTGAACGTCACTCTGGTGTGTACGTGACGCACCCACTATGCAAATTCTTGCCATGATCCATGCAGCAAAATTCTTGCCATTATCCATGCAGCCAACGTACTGACAACTGGGCACTGAAAGCCCCTTCTGATTTCAAAACTAGAAGCCCCTCATAGCCCCTCAAAGAGATCCCGGCGTGTTCCGGCATTTTAGAGTTCCTTTTTTTTGGTCTCCCTGTGAGGATCTTCGTCCTGCTCTCGGCATGGCGCGCCGGCATGGCAGCAAAAACTGCTTCGCGTGCCTCGCTGGCACCCTCTGCCACCGCGTTGGCCCAGGGGTCCCAGCATCAGAACCGTGGTTCTGAAAAGGACTCTTTTTCATAATTCTCGATGGCTAAACATACGTACGGCATGCTATAGCTTTTCTGTTGTTTCTGGGGCTTCAGGGGTTTAGGTTCAGTGATTTAGGCCAAGGATATCAGAAGGATTTCAAGTATTAACAGTTCCTTTAGAGCCTGTGCTTTTGTAATGGGCACTGGAGAGCAGTACAGGAATGATACCGGCCGTGTCTTCAAGGTCTTGGACGGCAAGACTTGCATCGGCGTGCCTTACACCAAGAACATTCCGGAATCCTGCAATGGCTGGGAGGGCCTCAATGCAGAGGAGTGTGAGTTGAAGCTTGGCCTTTTGCAGTTTTCTGAGCTGCGAGCGCCATGATGATGGGTAATCTGTGAAAACAAGAGTTTGCTAGCATCACAGAATTCCGGTGGGCTTGTAAGTGTGCGTTTGGTTTTTGTTGCTCCTTTCACAGGACAACTTAGACGCGTCGTTCCGAGGTGTAGTGCGTCCTTCACGTGGCACTGCATGGCAACCAAGGAAGTGTGCCACCAGTGAGAAAGCTCCGAACTGTCCACGGGACCAATGGCACCTGCAGCTGCACACCAGTCCAATAGTTCAATGCATCCCGTCTGTGTCCAGAGACTTCTGCTGAAGGAGACGTGTCATGCAGCTGTTTTCTACCCAGCCAGCGGCGCTTGTCACCTCTTCAGTGTTTGCACCCTGGTCTGCATACATTACCATGTTTGCTGTCTTGGCAACTGGCCAGGCCGACTGTGCTGCCTTGCTTCTGGTACACTTTCTCTGCTATGATTGTTGGATCAGGTGGTGCCTAGATATTTGACGTCGAGTGTTTGAAGGGCCAAACTCCAAGTCTCAAGATCTTTGAACCTGGTTGCTCTGGATTTCAACATCAGATCCACCACTCTCTCGAACAGCCTTGCATAGTACTTGGTCTGAAGGCTGTTGCCCCTGAAAAACCCCAAGCTTAACGCCCCAAACCCCAGTACTGTAAAACACAAAGCTAGATTCGAACATCGAAGCCTGAATCATAAAACCTAGGACCCTGCGCTCAAAGACCCGGGGTCATTCTCAGGTGATACCATTCAGGATGCCATCGGCGCCAAGGCGCTTTTGGACAAGGCCATGGGGGGTTCCCCTTTCCCGACAGGGCTTGAGATTTGAGAAAGTAAGGCTAGAGGAGAGATGCGAGGGCTTTGGTGGCAAGCTGACCATAAGAATTCGGTTTGTGGGGGCTTCCAACATGTCGTCTAATATGGACCTCAAACCAAAGGCACTACTGCTTTCAGCAATCGCTGCTCAAACCTCGCCGTGAATTCTGCTCTAGCATTCGCCCAGCTAGCATGTGATGACAGCGCAACATTGCTGCAACTGCCAGTGATCTGGGATAGCGAACATTAGGAAGCAAGCATACGCAGTCGTTAGGCTACCGCTGCGGAGATGCTCAGCCAATAATGTTGGCTAACACGGGCTGGAAGGTAGCACACTGACTAGTGTCGTCCAGCGCTTATGTACGTCAAAAGCGTATTGCGGCAAATAAGATATTGTCGTAGTTGACTGTATGGAGGCCATTCTCACCCCCACCCTTTTCCCCAAAAAACTTTCCTGTTTTAGCCAAAATCTTCATCCCGCTTTGCGTTCTCCCGAGTCCCACTGCCACAGACAGAGAAGTTTACAAGGGCTCAAACTTCATAAGGTGCTAGAAGTCCTTAATGGTTAATGGTGACCCCTGTGATCCCTGCCATTTTGTGAGAAACCTTCAAATCTCTCAGAATTACCTGACATGCAATACCCAAATTGATAGACTCAGGAGATGTTTGAGCAGGAGGAAGCTGGCTCACTTTTGGAAATTCTTTTTTCATTGCAAGGGATACTTTACAACCATCCCAGAATAAGAATAAGTATTAGTCTGGCAAATGGAAAAACCGTACAGAATTGCAGCTTTGGCTTCTTCTCTGGACCCACAACTGACCCAGGAAGCGACTGCAGGGCAACAGGCTATCCAATTCAGCAAGTACACAGATTTGGTGACGGCAATGCCAATTGTCCTCCTCAATCTGACAAAGTTCTCCACGACGTTGCACAATCTGGAGAGCCCCGGTCTTAGCCAAAGAAGAAACTTAGAGCTTGCTGAGGTTCCCAACTTGGACCGTCTTGAAGAGTCTCAATTTCTGCGCACTTGACTCTGCAAGAGAAAGGCGGCATCGGCATTGTAGACGGAGAGGACGTGGGAAACCTCACGATGGATAAGGAGATACTCTACGACAAGGCGGCGCAGCGTTCCTAGGAAGTGTTCTTTCAAAGCTCCTTCCGACAGCTGTCTTCTCATCATCTACAAAAAGGCACATACAACCTGCGCGCAGTGTGAGAATCGATGGACAACTTTCATTCTCAGGTCTACGGCTTCCTCCTTGTGTTGCATGAGCGCATGAGCCCCGCAGTTGGGCGGACGTACCCCGACTTCTTAGCAGTTACTGTCGCTGTCAAGGTTTGGGGCTTGGGCTTTAGGAAGTATGGGCCCCCTTGCCATCTCCAAGATTCTCCAGGTATTGGGATCCCCAATGTCAGGGCTTCACGAATGAACCCACCATTTTGAGAAGCCGAAATGGGTGCGCAAAGATTTCTTTGGGTCCTGGAGGTTTTAAATTCAAGTCGCTGGGACTGTCAGTCTACGGGCTTGCTTCAACTCAAAGCAGAACCTAGTTTGACGAATCCTCAAGTCATTGAAATACAGGTTTCAGGGCCTAGGGGTTTCGATGAAAAGCAGCGCAGGAACCGGAAACTAATGAAAGGGTCATGCTTAAAGAGAGTCCAGGAAGAGTGCGAAATGCCATGAATGCTTTTACAGCATCCATAGAAATATTTGTAGTTTCTATCTACGGGTTTTTGTGAGAGTGAAGCCAGATGCCAAAGAAGCAGCCAGCCGCAATTCGGTGATTTGGAATAACTTATGACCCCATCTGTGCGAGTCATTAGCAGAATGAGCGTAGTATGTACGGGTATCAGAACCTCCGCCACAAGAGCAAAAAGAAGACACTCCCCCCCCCCCCCCCCGCGACAAGGCCGCGGCAGTACAAAACGCCCACCCCCACCCACCACAACATACTCCTCACCACAACAAAAAACGCTCCCGCCTTTGACTTTCTACGGTAATCGAACTCGCGCCCTTGCGTGGGGAGTCGTTACATCTTTGCTCAGAACTACCCTCTCGCATGGAGGGTCCCCGCATACTCCTCCAAATCGAGCTCTTGCGTGGAGGGTCCTTACATTTCAATTGGAATCATACTTTGGCGTGGAGCATCCTCGCATTTGGATCAACATTGAGGTCTCTGGAGAAGAATTTAGACAGCTTTCGCATGAAGCGTTCTTGCATTTTCGCACAAAATGCCCTCATATAGAGCGTTTGCACACTTTGGCTCTACCCTCCCGTGTGGGGGGATCTAGGATTGCCCTGACGCCCCAAATTGAGCTGATGCCAAGAGCGTCCTGGAATATTCAAGCATAAAGAAGCTCTCCCATGCAGAGTCCTTGAATTGTCGGATCTTTTTTTTTCCAGTGGGGGGGTGTGGCGCCTCTCCAACCGCCCTCTTTTTTTTTCGGCTGCAAGCTCGTATCTCTAAGCGGTCGTCTAACCTGTGATTTTTTTCGCAAACAGCGCCTCAACCCTCCCCGCTTCATTAAAAGGTTGGCGCGATGATCATAAGTTCTTATCATTTTGTTTGCGATTGGGGCCTCCCCCCAAGCCTCCATTTCTGAAACCATACAAAAGATTGCTGCACGTGTCTATCTTCAGGCGTTCTTCTAACCTGTTCTGTTCACACATGGGCTGCCCGCAACTGCAACGCCTCCGCTTTTTTCAGAAGGTTTGCGCAGTCAGCGCGACATGTGATCACTATATTTGCGGGCAGGGGGCGGGGCTGCGCCCCTCCCAACCCCCTGATTTTCTAAGGCTATGCAAACTTGTCTTCTTTTGCAGGTGGGCCAAGCCAGCCCAAAAAGAGCAGCACCAAATCACCTTCTCGGCAAAGACCTCAAAGCCTTGGCGCCAAACCTTGCTCCAACATCCACCCTTTTTCATCACCATTGTGATGGAAACGGGGGACCCGGGTGCTGGGGGTCCAAGCAAAACGGTTTGCTTGATCCTTGAGATGACTCTGGCGGCCTTCATTTCACAGGGGAGAGAGCTTGAGGGCTCTAGGCACCCCATTTTACAGTACGCAGGCGTGGGTTCTCCCATTTTACAGTAGCTTGAGGGGGTGTAGGCTCACCATTTTACAGTACTTCCAGGAGTGGGTTCCCCCATTTTACAGTATCTTGTAAATGTATCAGTTTTAAGCCCAGTTTGCGTTGCAGTGCCCATGCAGTAGCATGTGTAACAAGATGAACTTACCTTGCAGACCATCGCAATCCTTCAACATCCTTCAACATGGTATTCACATGGTATGCTTCTGCGAAGGGGATACTCAGGAGATGAGACAAGTTTCTATGATGAAACCATGCCTCAGCCCTCAACAGTCCTCTCAACAATCACCCTGTGACCCTCATTTTGTAGAGATCTCGTTTTCATGTTAAGCCCCGGGCTCGCCCATTTTACAGAGCCTTTTTGGTTAGCCTCCGCGTTTTTGCCTAGTAAAATGGGCGTTTACAGAGTTCACCCTGAATGCTTCGGGGGATGCTCCAATGACTGGTGAATGACCATGCCAACGTTTGCAAAGGTTGTTTGCAAGCCGGGCGTTTTCCAAGCTCTTCGCCCGTTTGAAACTGTGCTCTCCTCTGCAGCGTCCTCCCTTTGGTATCCTGATCGCGCTCCTGCCGCAGTCCTGTGCGTGTGCTTGTCGCCATTTTTAGAAGGCTGAGGGTCGTGTAGCGCAGACCTGTCATTGTTCTTGGTGCGATGTTGCCTCGCGACTCGCTCACGCGAGGAGTTTTTTTTGCTTTGCCACCACATTCCCATGTGCTCCTTTCGTAAAAACAAATTGTCATCGTTTTTGACGGCACATTTTCGTCAAATGCAGACCTGCCGTCGAATTCGGCACATTTTTCCGCTCTTAATGCCGGCGTAGATGGGGTGGGATTCCTGGCCCTGGCATGTTTGGGGCGTGTTGTTGTTTTCGCTGTTGGGTTCTGGGATGGGGGGGGAGCTGCTGTGGCGTTTTTTATTTTCATTTTTTGCTGTTGGGCATCCCGGGCGCTTGGGGGGGAAGAATAGCTAAAAACGCCGCCCCTCCACGACAGCAAACAAAAAACGCCAGAACAGCAAAAAAGAACCACGGCAGCAACAAAACACCCGCGCCACAACTTCGAAAACACAACACAGAAAACACCACGCTCTTACCTGCGGGTATGTAAGGGGACCCCTGAATTTCGGCAATGAGCTTTGACGCCAAGGCACTGCCCGTTCCGGAACGAGGCTACGATCATGGAGTGCATCACCATCGCAACATGCATCCTGCAGAAGGCCCTGCTCCCTGCTCCCGAAGCGAACAACCAACAATCGGATTTCCAAAAACCCAAGTCTGTGAAGCGGGAAGAATCTGGGACCGGCAGAGTGTCAACTGGAAAACCTCTAGAGCCATGAACACCTCAGAAATGAAAGGCTGTGGAGGAAGAGGAGGTTGAGATGGAAGCTTTCTCGTCCATCACGGAGCAGGCGGGTTCCTTTCAAAGGTTTGAAAGGGTTGGCGCGAACTCCGAAAGGAGTTGAAGGTTAAGGGCTTTCGTACCTATCTCAGTGGTACTTAGTAGTTGCATTCTACGACCGGGAAGTCGGGAAAGGTCAAAACCTCTTCACGTTCCCAAAGCCCTGCAAACTCTTCATCCTAAACTCCAAAGCCCAAACTCTCAAGGAACTCAACATCCTCAAACCCAAACCTCGAACCCCTAAACCTTCAACCGCTAAACTCAACATCCGAATCTGTGAGGTGTCGCGCTTTGAGGAGATTACATGGCCGAACCTGCGGACAGTCCTCATTGCGGCTTTTCTGGAGGTGATGTGAGCTATGGTCTAAACTCCCTTGAGGGGAGTTATATAGGGGATTGCTACAGGGGATATTAAGGGAATACCAAGAGTTTAGACCGTGGCTCACGTGGGTCTTAAAGGGACATGTAGGGACATACACGGATTGAATTGGAATAATGGAGAGAAATGGAAGCTCCTTAAAGAAGCCCCCGTCCCCGTGTAAGTCCCCTACATATTCGCCTTTCAGAAATTCCCATGCAGGTTGCCAGAGGGTAGTGGGGTTCCTAAAATTTCCAAATTCGTTTTTTAGGTGGCATACGGTGGCATCATAAGACATTCATCAGGATCCTCTTGTTTTTGTGTGTTGCCCGGGTGTGATTAGCTTTGCGGGGAAGTCCGTGTTCAGCATGGTAGAGGTTTGTTTCTTCGGATTCGCTTATTAGGGATCAGCGAGGGCCTTGCTGCAAGGTCGTTTGTTTTAAGATACTCAGGTAGTTGTGAACTTTGCTTTTCTGACAGAATACAGGAGCTAAGCAGGAACCATAGGTCTGAAGCCCCCACACGTCGGCACCCGGACACCATTTCGGCTGCGTGGGAACTTCAGGCAGAGGGTGATGACGAAGCCGACCAAACTGTTCCCGCAGAGTTCCGCTGCGATGGCCTGCAAGAGGTGCCATGAGAATACAGCTTTGGGCTGTGTGGGCTCTGGGGGGGTAGGATGTCGGATGCAAAGTTTGGAGGTGGTTGGGGATGATGCAGGGCTGTAGTGTTTTAAAGGCCTCTTGACTGGAGGTGCCTTTTGTTTTGTGGCAGCGGCTGTGACATGCTAATCTCTCCTGAAGGCTGACTCACACTCCCTCGCGGCGCCTTCATTGGTGCAGAAGGAGGTGGGTGCAGTTGAAATTGCTTTGTGGGTCATGAGGCAGAAGTTGTGTTTCTGGAAGCTTTGATGACAAGTCAGGCAAAGGCTGCGCACGGCTCCGCGCATGCCGAAACTGGGCTGCTCCAGAAGTACGGTGGTTTAGTTTTCACCTCAGGCTTTAATAGCCGTGTTCCTTCAACGCAGCCACCAAAGCCTGACAGCCTGACAGCATCGGCAAACTGCATGAGAAAGCCCAGGAAACGTTGGCGCTGTCAGCTGCGCTTCATCATGCAACAGCATCCACCCACCGCATCCTGGATGCTCATACTATGAACTCATCCATGTACTCGACTGCCAAGCAGCTGGAAAAGCTGTGGCGTCCGGTCTGCGACAGACTTCCGTGTCTTGCCTCTCAAGTCTCCACTTGTTTTGGCAGTCCGAAAGAATATGCAAAGCAACACTGGGATTAATGATTGCTTCCGGCATTACCGCAAAAGTACACAACTCTAAAGCCAAAGAGCCAAAGCTCCTACAAGGTGTGATCCGACCAACCTGTTTGATGTCTTCGTGGCCTCGCACAAGCAGAGCATGGCCCATGGGTTTCTCAACAACCCCCCTTTCAGAACGTAAGGTTTGAGCTTTATGGTTGACGTCCAGAGCTTTTGATTTAGGAGTTTTTGGCTATGGGTTTGTTTTCGGTTGGGGTCCCGGGGGTTATTGCAGTCAAAGCTCAGACTGCAAATTGATAGATACTTAGCATATTGACAAATCAGCCTGGGTGAGTTCCTGGTAAGCGCCAAGTTCAGCTTGCGACTGTGGGTTTTGGAAGTTTTCGCGCTGGTCCACACCCTGAGTTTTGGACATCCTTCTCACGGGACTACAGTACTTCGGGCAATCATTCGGGACTCCAGTAGCAAGGAACCCCTTGCGCTGAACTTTCTTGGAGGCGCTCTTCCAGACTGGAGCAGTGGCTCATCTGCATTTCGAGATCCGCCAGCGCGTCAAGCCGCCTGGCTCTGATAAGGTTGCGGCTAAGGTGTTTGAGGCTTCAGGGTTCATCGCAGTATGGCGTAGGGTGCAAGATTTAGGATTCAGAGCTAAAGCAGAATCATCAGAAGGATTCTTCTCACTGTGCCTAAGCTGGAGTAATTAGACCATGAATTATCTCAAGCCAGACCGAGCCAGGGTGCCAGTTGACCCCAGCAAATGCTCGCCTTCAATGCTTCTTGTTGAGTCTTAAACTCAGAAACAGCGGAGGCTCCTGACAAGGTCTCCACACATTGGGTTGCATCCTCTGGTTTGCAATCCAGGTTGGACCTTCGGGTGCAACGATTCATCTCTGAACATCATTCTGAAGATATCTTGTTCCACCACGAGAACGTGATGTCCACCTCCATGCAGGCGGCTACGGCCTATGCGATGCGAGGCCTGGAGATCGGAACTTTTTCATAAAGGCTCCAGTACATGACAACAGCCCATCACACGAAGAATGGTAATCTGACCTGTTCTAGGGGGAGGGTCAAGACCTTGCATCCCTGATGCAGATCTTCGGTCAGGGCCGGGTTAAATGGCAGCAGTATAATTGCTGTATCTAGTGCTGTCATCTGTGGGCTCGCAAGGTTAGCATCAGTTTTCCTACAGGACATAGCACCTCTCTTGGGTTCTTTAACATTATTATGTTACCCCGTCTGACAAGAGGCCGCAAAGCTGTGATGGACACCATCCTACCCTTTATGGAGGACAAGGCCACAACCGATCCCGAAAAGGCATTCCGTTTGATCGACCACGTGGAGTTCCCAGATTGGCCATGGGTTGGACTCACATTTTTCTTGCTGCTTAAGCCTAGTCAGGAATGTAGGCTCATTTTTCTGGTTGTATGTTAAGAAGAGCGCAGGTTTCTGAAGTTCGCAAAGGCTATGCAGGAGCACAAGACCGAAAAGAAGCATCAGAGGATGGCGCTGACGCAAGGGCATCTGAAGATTGAGGACACGTACTCGCATGGATATGCGCCAAAATCGTGGTTGCTTTCTGGAGGTCCCCATCTTAAGTATACGTGATGCTCAGGCATGTAGAACCCCACCTAGGCATATGCCTGCTTGATAGTGGCCGCTGCGCCGCAACAGCCATCAGGCTGTGATAGGAATGGAATATTCATGACGAGAACGGACTCATAGCCGCGGCAACCTTCGAGGTACACGCCGACAACAAAGATGGTACCTACTGACTGATGGTAATCAAACAGCACACACGACATTGAGGCAACAGCAAAGAGCGCAATCTCTTCCAAATACTGAAGCTCGCAGTGAACGTCTCTGTTACCAGCCGTGTTGCCTGTGGTGACTTAGCCACGCAAGACCGCATGAAGCTCGCAGTGAACAGGACCTGTCTGAGTTGAGCGACCATGATGACGATGACATGGAGGACAGGCTTTGCACAAATGGATGGTTTCTGTGAGGCGGTAGGACCTTGAATCACGATGGCATGTGTTGTGGATCATATCATGGTTCCATCGCACCGACCTAACCAATTAGGCATGCAAGCAAAATCACTTCTCATGGATTTTGTCTCCCAGGATACTTGTCTCATCAACATGATGTGCCATCCAACGCTTTGGCACTCCTGTCGGGGCCAGTGCAGCCCAGATGATTGTGTGTGTGTGTGCGACTGAAAGTAGGACATGAAGGACCCTGATTAACACTACGCGTGGACTCTGCAGGAGCACATTGAGTTCACGGAGCAGCAAGCATCGACAGACATCAAGCATGCGCAGGCAAGAAGCGTTTGCATCAAAATGTGTTGTGAGGGAGTTCTAGGTTTTTGCCCAGTGCCAATTCTCTCCAAAGTCTGGCTGTATTGCCTGGTCAGGTCGGTTGTCCTTTCGGTCTCATTGGAGCAGGTCTGGCTTGGCCTCTCATTCGGTCGTTCAGCCGTTCCCGTCGCTCGATCGGTCAGTCGGTCGTACCCGCTTCGTTGTCAAGGTCCACAGGTCGGTCGTCCCCCTTCGCTTGGTCGTTCTTCCCCAGTGATAGGTTTGTGGTTTTTTCCCTCGGCTGGCTGTATTGCCTGGCCTGCTCCCGGTCGGTGTGCTTTGTTGAATTTGTCGACTCTGGCTTGATTGGTCGGTCGTCCCGTTAGGTCGGTTTTCCCCGGTTGGTCGGTTGGTTTGTCCGTCACAGCACAACTTTTCCGAAAAGCCCAGGTAGTACATTCTCATCTTTGACCAGGTTTTGCCAATGCGGGGCAGTGTCCCAAAACCCCCTCACCATTTGAAGATGCAAGATGCGACCAGGAATGCTTATCAATCCAAGCAAAGCTTGGTAAGCACCTACATCTTCTCATGCTGCGCCTCTGCCACCGCACCCCGCTGTTCTTTCGACCGATACATGTGTCCCAATGCGGGAGAAGCAAACGCAAGTGCTAAGCAAATCCTATCACCAGCTCAGAAAGAAGGCATGTTCTCATGTCAGCCCGTGTTTTGTTGTTGGAGGGCTGCGAACCCTCATGCTATCTTACTAAAGAGATCAAATTCAAACAAAGATTTGACAAAAAGCTACACACTCTTATCATCGTCCATGTTTTTCCCATTAGGGGGGCCATGCCCGGCCAAACCCCCCTCCGCGCTGTTTGAGGACTAATTGCATAAAAGAAACTCAGCAAGAAGTCACATGTTCTTGTTTTCGTCGATGTGTTGCAAATGTGGCGGCTGTGCCCCCCAACCCCAACTTTTTTTAGAAGCAAACTCTATCTTCAAAACACAAAGTTGATATCCGAACGAAAGCTGAGCAAGCAGTCACATGTTGTCCTCTTCGCTTAATGTGTTGCAAGTGGGGGAGGCTCTGCTGGCCCAACCCCCTTCCCGCTGTTTTGGAAGCAAACACAATGCCGAGCAAACCCTGTCAACTGTTTAGCAAGAAGGTCCACTGTCTCATCTCCGTCAATGTTTTTCAGAAAGGGTTGGATGCCCTCCCCTTACCCTTCCCTTCCTTCCCCTTCCCTTCCCTCCTCCCTGTAGGAAACGCAATGCTGAGCACATCCTATCAACAATGTAACAAGACGCCGCATTTCTCATCTGCGTGCATGTTTTGCAAATGGGGCCGGGCCGCGCCACCCTCATCCTGCCACCATTGATTGAAACCAAACGCAAATGCTAGGCAAATCCTTTCAAGAACATTAATGCATCAAGCTAGATCTTTCATCCTCGCCCATGTTTGGCAACATGCTTAAAAATTGGCGAAATCGAGCTCTGGCTGGAACACCTCCACATGCTTGCATGAAATCGTGCTCCTGCATTCAATGCTTTCACATGTTGACACGAAATCGAGCTCTCACATGGAGCCGTCTGATACGAAATCGAGCTCCCGCACGCAGCATCCTATTTTCTTGAGATTGGCTCTTGCGTGGAGCGTCCTCACACCTTTCTGCTCAGCTTGCAGTGGGCAGCTGGGCTTAGGATTAACTAGCACCGCGGATGGTCGGATGGTTGTTTTCTTAGGGCCAGCTGTGTTGCTTGGCCACTCCTGGTCAAGGACCTCTGGCCCAAGGCTTACATGTGCCCTTTCAATTCTGAGTAACCAGCGTCAAAGTAGGCGCGCGCGCCACATCCGCATAATGCTCGGACCAGAAGGATCCATTGCGCAGGGCAACCGGACAAAAAGTTTGATAAGTATCTGTTATCCCAAGACTGCACAGGCCCTGCCGAGCACGCCGCTGTCCGCGGTTGGCTTGAATGCGTCTGTCCCAAGCCTGCAAGAAGCCGTCATCTTCATGGCACGCTGTGTTGGGTTTCCCATGTGAGTATTCGTCCCGTGATAATTGCGGCATCCGGAGCGGAGGAAGCAGCTGTCCAACCCACATCCCACCTAATTGGTTTGCGTCATTTGCAGTTCTCTCAGTAACAAGGCTAATAATGTAACATGACTTTGTCATCGCAGTTACAATTGTGATACCAATGGGAGTCCTCATCAGCGTAGGTCACGGTGACGGTTGTCCTTTGGCTTCCCACGCGCCCCGTAGTTGCTGCATAAGAGTACACCTCTCACGATTGCCCCCTTTGAAGGATAAGGGTTTTTTGGTTGATAGTACATTCAGGTCCTGATAGATTTGTTGCCGTTACTCAGTAGCATTCATTGACACACAGCCGCAGTGGGCAAAGGCCTATCTTGAATTGCAAGTACGGAGACGCAGTTAGTCGACATGGACCCACAAGTCCAAGGCTGCTGCTCATTGGTGCGTGGGGAAGACGGTCGCCCTCTGGAATCATGCTCATCAACACTACATCCGTTGCCTGACGTGATAGGGTAAACTGCGATAATTGTCTGAAACGGTCTGCGGGAGCTTTCTCAAGTTCCTTCCTGGGTCACTAGACAGGCTTTGCACTGCATTCTCCATGACAGAATGCCGGATACCCACAGGTTCGCAGGCTATTCCTCAATTGTGCATGTTTGGCCAAGGAATGTCCAATTCCCGGATTGAGAAAGGTGCTAAGGGATGGAAGAATGACATGCCCTACAGCTGGACGTGGGAACGATTCGTATGCGTGGATGTTGGAAACGGGGAGCTTGCCTTCCACAGCACGGAGCACAACCGCTTCCTGCGCCTGAACAACGGGGTAATGGACAGGAGCACCGAGTGTGTTCAGATGACCCCCTAGTCATTTAAAGCCTCACATCGTTGTCAAAGTTTTGGCCCTCACGGGTATGGCCAACAAATGGAAGTCTCTTCGTAAGGACTCTGATAAACGTATCCCCCCCCATGTCTTTTGAAAGTTCTGGTTTCATGCCGACACGATTGCCGTTCAGAGGGTTCTAAGAGGCTCTTTGACAGAAAGGAGCAACGAGTGCAGCAAAGACTTCATTCCCGACAACTGGACTTGGGAGCGGTTCAAGTTGAAGGACTGGGTCAGGGCTGGGCCTGAGAGTTTGAAAGTTCCTGGACAGGCTTAAGCGGAGGTTTGTTTAGGAGCTGCGCCAGTTAATATAGCCACAAGTCTACAGCTACTGAAATACGCTAGTAATGATGCAGAAACATGTAATCCCTGACCCAGGACATGGGCAATGGCCACTTCGCACTGTTTAACCAAGCCTGGAAGAAGGTCATGAAGATGGACCATGGCAATGCTGCTTATTTCAAGTTCAACTGCTGCCTGGAGGTCCACCCGTTTGGGGTCAAGTATCCCTGTCTCTGATAAGCATGACAGTCATATCGAACCAGCTCTGCTATTCCAGCATTTTGGGGGAAGCAAGACGGAGACACGCCTGCACGAAGGGATTATGAGATGTTTCCTGTAGAGTGGTGCTTCCAAAGTCCGAGGCTGTTGTCACCATCAGTCGCAACAGTGTCAACAGTATCCCTTCCTCGTGGACATGGGAGAAGTTTTACATCCAGGAGGTCTCGCAGGTTGCCGCCTCAGCCCAGTTGCAACGGTAAGCGCAAGCCTGCTTGCCCGGGTCTTCTCATGGCTTCACTTGGGCGG
This sequence comes from Symbiodinium pilosum, assembly GCA_905231905.1. Lineage (NCBI taxonomy): Eukaryota > Dinophyceae > Suessiales > Symbiodiniaceae > Symbiodinium > Symbiodinium pilosum. The sequence goes on from CAJNIZ010043983.1 coordinate 154,605, forward strand.
GAGCAGACGCGGCTGAGGGTCTTCAAATGCGCGTTCGCAATTCAAGGGCTTGATGGCGGTGGCGGGGTGTGGAGTGTGGAGGATGGTTTTCGCCACGTCGTCCACATGATGCAGGGGCGAACATGAAGTGCCAATGAGAGGCCCCAGCCAATGCAAACTGTTGTTTTACAACATGCAGAGGGCCAAGGAGGGCTAGATTTAACTTAAGTCCTCCACGCTGCATCTAGCTAAAAGCAAGTCCTCAGCGTGTTCTGCGTGTTTGTCTGGGGTTCTTACAGCACCTGAGGCTACATACAGCCCCCCATGGTAATCTTTCACAAGATAGTGGAATTGCACAGATCTTGTCGAAGCTGATACGAGCACCAAGGCCCCGGCATTTTCTTATTGGTTCATCACCAAGACGGTTTTCTTGTGGAACGACGCCCATAAATATTATATTCGCTTCTTGGTGCTAGCAGCGAATGTTTCGTTGCTCGATTTAGTAGTCTAGCTTCAAGGTTGAGTTGTTGAGCGAGCATGGGTTTGGGCAATTCTGTAACCGCTGGGATGTTCCTGGGGTGGACCAACACTCGCGCCTGCAGCATGTGATCTGTTGATTGTATCACCTTTCGTGGCCAAGGAATGGACAAAGATAAGAATGTTGAGAAGTCAAAGAAGGGCTGGAAGGATCCCTTCCCTGGCGACTGGGATTGGGAACGATGGGTTCCCATCATGGCCGGACATGGCGAGGTCGCCTTCCACAACACCCAGTGGAACCGTTTTCTACGCATGAACAATCAGGGAAGGACGGGTGGGTCCCTGGGTTCGGGTTTCAGGAGAGCGGAAGAAGGACTCATCGGCCATGATTTCCTAGTCCTGACTGCTTTAGCCTGCTGTTTGTGATTCAGAGATGCGGGCCGTTCAACCCGAAAGCCTTGAACCACAAACCCCAAGCTCACAAATCCTTAGCCGGAATCGCAGAATGGATGCGAGCGGTCCTTGTGATTGGCATCACCTCAGAGAGGGCAGCTGGGCCCTTCCTTAATTGTTTTTGCCTTCTCATGATTTAGCATCTGACTTCATAAGGTCTATTAAAGCAGGTCGAGAGATCGGGTTCATGCAGAAGTTGTGCGTGATGAGGAATCCAGAAGATGATGTACCATCAAGCCGTAATTGAAGGTCTGACTTGGACACGGGTGTCATACAAGGCTGGAATAAAGGAACCGTCAATCCTAAGCCACACACGACTGCCATCACCCAGGCATGACCTGGGAGAGGTTCAAGGTGATGCAGATGGGGAATGGCAACATTGCCCTCTACAACACGGCACACCGCAGGCAAGGTGTTATTGAAGAGCTTTGAGCAGCCATTCTGAGTAAAAAGAGGATGGAGGGACATGACTTAGGAGCAGTGTGTTTTGTTGTCCTGGCTTGGCTTTGCTAGTAGGCTCAAGACTCCACAGGGCATTGCATGTGGCAGTGTAGCGCACATTCCGTGATTATAGGCAGGCACCATGGGTAATGGCAGGCATGCTTACAGCAGGCCGCAAGTGCCGGCTGCTCCAAACTTTGGGGCGTGTCATGGTGGTAATAACATTAGTCTTGGTAATAAGGGTGGCTTTGGAAGAGGACCCCGCTCCTGAGTGCTAATGACAGTGATGATGTTCAGGTTGGCTCGCTGTTTCTCTGTATGCCACTTGAGGGAGCTGATGTGTGACGAACCGGCCCTTCCTTTACCTGTCATTCGTAGCTCTCTTCTCAAGGTCCGAACAAATGAGCCCCCTTCAATCGGAGGTTCGTGAAGATGGATGGGGGCAATGCCGCTTGTTTGAAGTTGTACCTCGAGACCTCTCGAAATGGCATCTTGCGTGAAGATCTTTGCTGAGTTTTTTTCTGATCAAGGCAGAGTTTTTTTGGTAGAAGGACATACTAATGTGAGGTGGAAAGGATCAACCGCTGCCTGTCGGATGGAGCCGGATAAAGCTAGAATCACAGTATGCGACTCCAGCGGATCACTAGTATGAGATCAACTTAATTACGCCCAGTAAGATGATTTTATCAGAATGAAGGTTTCCGTACCTGCCCCCCAAGATTTCAGCCTCCACATTACAGGGAGGAAGGAAATCATAGCTTTGATACGCCCCACATTGTGATGTGCTGACATATCAAGGGCCTGGTCACCAGCGCACCAATGGACTTCTGGGATCTTCCAGACTGGTGGACATGGGAGAAGTTTTACATGAAGGAGGTGGGTGAAGTGCCTCGCCTCATACATGTCCACTAGGGCTCGCAGGGGTGCAACCTGAAGAGATGCCAAAGTACTCCGAACTACCAAAGATGCCGCAGATTTTCTTCGTGGATACTTTTTGTTGACCTAGTTGAACACACATGAAAGGGTTGAAGGTTGGTGATCTGGCTTGTCGATGATGAGCAGATGCCATGTATACTGGTCCGAAACTCCAGATAACGGGCAGAACTAGCTTTTCGAACTGCACGAACGTCAGGACAATTCAAGCTACAGTTGCTAGATGCCTCTTGTCGGATGTTTTTCAGAAGAACATGCATTTCTCAGAGTCCTGCCGTGTGCTTTAATGGTCTTCGGCGTGCTTCCAAGTCACCCAATGTCTTCTCAGGAATTGTTGTCTTTCTGTTACGAGGTTATAGAAAGCCTTTTATTCCGCCGCAAGATAAGACGAAGCAGCGGCATTCTGGACAGCGTCAACTGGGCTGCGAACCCATCCAGTGACCGAATCACATTGGATCAGCTCGTTTGGCCGTACTTGCAGACTTCCAGATACAAATTTCAGGGGGGTCCTCCGGGAACAAAATCCGAAACAAGAGGGAAGTCGCTACTGCTCTCATTCGGCTGTTGACAGGCCCAGAGGGCGTCACAGACGTCTGGAAACCTTTGGACGGTTGCAAGCCCTTACAGATTTGCAGAATCCCGATCTAACCCCGACATACATTCATGAAGTGATAACAGCTCCCATGCCCTGCGAGCCATAACGCCATGGCCCTAAACTGTCAAATCTTTGGACGTCAAATCTAAGGTGCGGAGATGCAATTTCTGGTGCAGACTAGCATCGCCATTCGTGAAGGCAAAACCACACACAGTTAAGGTCAGGGTTTTGTATTATGCGTTGAGGCTGTTTGGGGGTTCAATGTTCTGGGCCTTGGGGCGGCTGAAGGCAAGTCGCAGCTAGGGAACGGTACAAAAAACAAGGTGCTAAAGCTTACGAAGGCCGGTCTTAGGCTTCTTCTGTTCAACAGCATCTGACGAAGGGAGTATGGGCTTCAAGCACACCCCACCAAAGTCTCTTTGTAAAGCACCTGGTGATTTGACCAAGTTCTGGAAATAGAAGTAGACAAAGTACTACATGAAAAGCTGGCCTTGCCAGATCAACTCATGATTTCCACGAGGAGGCTTGGTCGAGTGGTCGAGTGTGTCCCTATCATGGTGGCCAGTATGCTCTGTAAGCCGTTGTAGCGAAGCCAGTGCTTATCCAGGCATGGGCAGCAAGGGTTGGAATAATGGCCGCGGGTCCAAGTATGATTGCAAAATCAGGGAAGGTTGCAAGTGCAGCCATCGGAATGGTACAAGCAGAAGAACTGGTGGCAGCATCAAGACAGATAGGAGAGGATGTGCAGGAGAAGAAGAAGAACGACAGGGCATGCTGAAAGGAATGGTATCTCTCACGATGTGCTGCACTTGTAAGGCAGCAAGACAGGTTACGGGTGTGGTGCTTGCCTCTTTACACATGGGATTCAGCATGGTACCCGCAGTAGCAAGAAGATTGCCCAAGAGCAGGCATCTTCGTGAGTAGCAGTCCCAGCAGCGACAAAGGAGTACAGGAAAAGAGAGAGGATGAGCAGCAGGGTGTAGGCGCAGAAGACGACGAAAGCGTGTGAGAAAGAGAGAAAGAGAGGGGTTCTGTACCGCCTTGACCAATGCCATTGGACCTCAGAAATTCCGCAGTCTCACTCAGGGTAATTGAAATAAATGTAACCCACGGCATTAGTCTCCTCCGGTTTCTCTACAGTTCATCATTTACTTCGACGCCGTTGGGACTAACTTATTGAGAGAACCCATTGTATCAGAGAACCACTTCGTACAGAACGAGACGGGGGAGGCCGCATGGCCCGCGCTCTGCGCCATACCCTTAGCAAAGCGGCGCAGAAGCAAAAAAGGGGTCAGAACCCAGAAGGGAAGGCAAGCGATTTTGAGAAAGAGAGTGAGAGAGCGGGAAAGGGAAACAAAGAATTCTAAGGACGGCCATCCGAGCCAGCCTGCTGTCTGTCAAATCCCCCTCTGCAGGTTTTCAAAGCCGTTACGAGCTTCGTCACGAAGCTCTTGCAATGCTTCGGACAGTTGCGAGATTCACCTTGAGTATTATTTGTCTTGCCCCTGATCTTCTGAGGACAGGAGTGCTTGAGGTGTCCATAAGTGACTTGCACTGTTCGCCTTGCATGCTTTGTCAATACTGCCTTCAGGATGTTCGCGCTTAGTAAGCACTAATCTGCAGCTATCATGAAGCAGGGCTTTGAAACGGAGTTCTACCAACCGAGGGGTTCCTATTTTGTTGTCTTTGGAAGCCACGTATTCTCCCAAGAACGGGCTCCAGGTTCGCCGTCACTGCAAACACGGGCTACAGCCGGGACATTAACCCGCCCACCGTGGCTGTGAATGTGGGAATTTCTGGCCTTGGTCTTAGGATGCCATGCATGTCTTCAAAATTCACTCTCAATCATTAGGTCCCTGGATCAAGGAGCAAAATGAGACGCATAGTTTAGAGAAACCACTTTGTTGTTGGGAGCTTGAATTTCGGGACTTCGGCGGGTTACTTCTCAGAAACGCTTATGAAGTAGACATAAGGAATTCGCGGCTTGGTTTTGTGCTTAGGCTGCCAGGGTTCTCGAATCTATGTTTTTGTGCGTTTACAGAGCGCTAGCATATCTGAAATAACCACGTCCACAGCCTTCGGACCCCAAACAAGGTATGTGCAATCTAGAGATAGCTCGAGAGTTCACAAAAACCCAACTTGACCAGTAAGTCTTGAGGAGTGCTGACAAGCTAGCAACATTGCAGCACACGTGGGTAGAGGCTCAGCCAGGAAAAGACACGTGAAGATGTGAAGCCGGTAAACGACGTGACGTGAACCGGGGGGTACCAGGAGTGTCGTGACAGTAGCCAGGCTGGAACACGTTTCAAGAATCTCCCCGACGCGACACCGGAATCACCCGCCCCATGACGCGGAAACCGCCCGGCACATATCAGAAACGAGCGCTTGTGATTTGTTTCAGTCTATGTGACAACGCTCCGCGCGAGAGCACGATTTCGGGCAAACTGGCGAGGACATTTCATGTGAGAGCACAGTTCCCAGCCAATAAAATGAGCATGCTCCGCGGAGCACCACGACTTCGGAAGATGTGGCGAGGATGCTCCACGCTGCGAGCACTCTCCATGCGACAGCGGGAAACCTCAACAGAGAATAATGTAGTGTGTATGGTTTTGGCATGGGTTATAGTTAATTTCAGGAGACATGAGTGAATGATGTGAGTAAGTAGTCAGGCTCCCGCGTTGTGGGGGTTTGGGCTGAAAGGCGCGGCAACTGTAGAGGGAGGATGATGCTTGAAAGAGTTTCTTTTGATTTTTTGCTGAAAGCGGACTGTTTAAGAACTGCGAGTCATTGTAGAAGCTTAAGTTAAATACTGCAGTGTTTTATTGTCCTGGGTTCCTGGCCATGATGCAGGTAACTATGTAGACCGTTGTGTTATCGTCTTAGCCGGCTGTGCACCGAAACCTGCGCACATGATGCCCTGATTGACTCCTCATCGATGATCATGATGGTGATGATGCTGCTGATGCGGCTGATGATGATGATGATGATGGTGATGATGATGTTGTTGATGATGATGATGATTAGGATGATGACGCAGGTATGATGCATGATGATCGATAGATCATGATGGAGCTGATGATGGTTGCGATAGTGGTTGAGCTGCCCGAGCGATGAGAATAGTGATGATCAATCGCATGTTGTTTTTGCTGATGCCGGTAATGAGGATGATGATGACGTGGGCCATGCTGGCGACATCGAATGATGAACAAGAGGGCTTGTAGCAAAGCTTCGATTCAGTGAGCATCTAGTTCGAAATCCAGCATTTCAATCCTCCCTAAGACTTCATCCTGGCCTCGAACCCTATGGTATGCATTCCTTAGGTTGAGCACCAGGCCTGTTCCTGTTACACCCTGCACCCCCTTTGGAGGGCCCTTATCGGTCTCACCGCCGCAAAGCTGTTGTCATGTGACCAATGGATGGGGTGAGTAGAGTAGAGCTCATTGTTGGAAGAAGCTTGTAGCATCATTCCAAAGCTACATTCCACAGGGCCTGGGTCTTAGGGTCAGCTTCATCTTCTACGATACCGAACCCTCCAGGGTCTTTGAAAGAGAGAGAGAGAGAGTGACAGATAGATCGATAGATAAATAGAGATAAGTACACATGTTACAGGGTTTTTCAGGACCGCCTTTGTGGGACTTTAGCGTAACGAATATTTCACAGCGTAGATTGGCCCCATCCCAAGGTTTTCAGACCGGGTCTCACAGCCGCAGCCCTTTATCGTTCAGGCAGCAGACATTCTCTTACTCGTGCGGGGTTGTATAATGAACCCGCGCAAGAGGACTTGGAAAAGGATCATAAGAAAAACAAGAAACCAAAACAATATGGTCCAGAACCCAGAAAACGGCAAGAGGAACACAAAACGATAACAATATTTCAGGTTAAGCAGCAAGGAGCGGGGTGTGTAAACAAACCTATATACATATATGCAAAATCATACTGAACATGATCATATCATGTATGTATACATAGACATGTATATTCAACCCTTGTCTACAGCAAGAGCGAGCATAATCTAAGAAATGCACTCCCAAGTAGACTATCTGTGCCCGAGCTCAGAAGTTGAGCAACTTCCCAGGGGCCTGGGGTTGTGGATAGTGAGCTGTCAGGGGCTTTCAACGGCTAAATGTAATCAGAACTCCATCGCTAACAGCCAAGTAGATGCCAGAGCTGGGCTTGCAAACCCACTCTTGCAAAATCCTCTTAGGGCTGTTTAGACCGCTAAACCCTGTCAATGACAACAGCTTTGCAAACCTGAAACTCCAGAACAGAACCAAGGTGGAGCCCAGTACGGTCTCCAAAGCATCCTCAAGGGGAAACCACCGTCGGTCAGCATGGCATTGAAAATAGGAGCTGCTGCAGGACGGGCTTGGGAGATTGGGGTCTAGGTTAGATCTTTGTGTGCATGGACAGAACAGGTGCCATTCGCAGGTTTCGCAGGTCAGAAGATGAATGCACCCGCGTGAAGAATTGTTCTCTGCCAGGTTCTGTGACGGCTTGGTCTTGGCTTGGAGTCGGCGTATCAGTGAGCGTTAGTTGCAAAGCTGCTGATACCTTTGGCTGCAAGTTCGGCATCGCAGTTGGCGCCATCGCAAAGGGCTGGAGGAAGAAAGGGGCTGATGCACTCGGATGTGTTTTCGGACCTACTGTCTTCGGTGCTTTTGAGTGCAAATCATGTGTTGGCGGCACAATGCTGCTGTTCTGCTGCTCATATGACTTCTTGACGGGCGATAACTCTTGCCGGTGAGTCCCGGCGGCAAATAGTTCGGATGCCTCTGCTTTCTGCCCTGTGGTCTCCATCCAGCGAAGCAGGATACGACCCGTGTTCAGGCGCCCCTGCGCCAAGCCTCGTTCCCATGGGTTCTGCGTCCTATGGCTACAGCAGACGCTGGACATCTACAGGTTCAAGGATGAGCAGGTCAAAGGCAGCCGTGGCTAAAAAGCGCGAAGAGTCAAATCTCTGCACCTGATTGAGCAAGGAAAGATTGAAGCTAAAGTTCAACACCTCCAATTCAGCTTGGTCTCTGGCTTGATGCATCCAAGGTTGAGAGCCATAAACGACCTGACGTGCGCTTGTGCTGCCAGCAGCCAGAAGTGCCAAGTGGCAAGCTTCCAAGTGGCATAGGGTCGGGATTGTTTTTTTGGGGGTGCAATGTTTGCTCAAGTGCCCAATGGTCTCCCGAGCAGGGTCGCTTTAGGAGGCTCTTCAGGGTTGATTTCAACACAAACTTTGTAGCATATTATAAGATGTTTTAGGTGTAGGTGTAGCGCCACTGTCGACGGGTGAAATGATAGATTTGGGGTGAAACGGTGGCCCTACAGAAAGAAGCCGACCGCTTGGCAGCGAGCCATGACACGCAGATGTTCAAACACTTGGGAAAAAGGATGAGAGTTAATGTGATCAAGTTATTTCAATTTTTCTGTTTGGAAAGATTCTTGAATATGGTTTCAACATATCGAGCAGATGCGAGCACAACTCTTATGGGCAGAACTTTTTTTGAACTTGTTTATGTATGTTTTACCAGAATCTGGTCGTGCAACATGTTGGCATTATGTTCAAAAAGGCAACCCACCCTCCACACCCTAAGCCCGGGGGACCTGCCTCACTGCAGCTTTTTGCATTTGCAATTTAGGCATCCAAGAAAATGTTTGGCACGGTGTGCCCTCACCTTGTCGCATTCAGCTTGGTAACCAACCTGTGGCATGATGGGGCACAAGTTCCCTATCGTGCGCCACGCATCTGTGACATACAACTTTCATAGCGGGTAACCTTTCCTGCTCAGATGCATTTTTTTGATCATCTAGGAGTTACTTGCTTCCCATGCGTGCTGCCCTTTTTGAGGGTCTTGGCCCATCACTGATTTGTCATGACGGGGCATGGAATTCGTTTCCGTCCAAGAGGCGCTTCCATGCTAATTGTGTGGTCGCCAACGAGCCAAGCCTCGTCGTGCCTACTGGGACACTGTTTGTGTGGCTGGTTAAGCAATCGCCCCCCGCACACACACACAAAAGAGTCGACCACTTGGCAGCTAGCCATGACATGCAGCTGTTCAAACACTTGAGAAAAAGGATGAGCGTTATTGTGATCAAGTTGTATCAGTTGAACATGTTGAGCAGTTGCAAGCACAATAATTCTGGGTAGAACGACGGATGATTCTTCATCGGGGTATAGTATAGTCGTTGGATATGCGACGCCGTGTTGATGGCACTCCTTCCAGCAAGTCCGAGCTATCAGTGCGGGTTGTGAAACATTTGCTCGGTAACCTTGCATGAGACTCAACATAGATGTCCCTATGTCTGCCATTTGCTGTAAAACTGGAGCGCAATTTTCTGCTCAGCATTTATGTTTCCGTGTATTTTTGGGAATGTGGCTGTGTGAGCTGATTTCTCTGTGTATATATACATTCCGAATGACTGAGTAAACGTATCAAGTTGATGACCTTAATGGGTTTTGAATGAGTTTGGGTCGTTTCCGATTAGTTCAGCAAATGTTGAAACACCAACTGCCATAAAGAGTGCTGGGCTGTACTAACACATGGGCCACAATCCGTATGTCATGCTGCAACGAGGATTATGAAGGAGCGTCTCCATGTGGGAAGTCTTCAAATCCGCGCAGTTCCCATGAAAATCCACAGAATTTTCTGAGATATGGCATGTAAAGGGGTAAGTGCGGTAGGAGACTCATTGGTTTTGGAAAGGATTTCAATTTGTGTTGGCAGGCAATTCTATTTGAGTGAAGTGGGAGAGCATAGGTTTTCTTGGAAATCTCAGCAGTTTTCATGCCAGCGTTCATGGGAAGAACAGTGCACGAACCAGTGTGGGGCGTGCATTTGCAGGGCAGCTTCTTCTTTTGCAATGCTTCTTGGGGAAGCCATTTGGCTTTCAGAGGTAGCCCATTTGGTGACATACCCGGATCGTTTATACCATGATTGCCAAGGCCAGGTGCATCCGCAAAAAGTATGTTGGATTCGCTGATTAGCTGCTCCTTGCTACTAGATATTGTTGATGTTGCTCCCGCAGTTATCGCTCTTGTAGTCATTGTTGGCAGTATGTCTTTTTGTTTGCCGTTTGCGGTGGTGGCGGGCATGGTGGTAAGGTGGATGGTGGCGGTGGTGTGGCTGCTAGTGGTGGTCATGAAGGTGGCATTGATGCAAAGGTAGGCGCCTTTGGTGGCGTGGTTTAATCTCTTATACGGCCACCATGGTCCCGCTCCAGGCAACCATGTTTGAAACAAAATTCCTTAAAAGGGGGTTACATAGCGGATTTTCTAGGGATTATTCAAGGGTTATATAGGGGATGAGGCCTTGCAGCCTCTGGCGACTGAAGGCCTTGATTAGGTGTACTTGGCCCCAATGTTTAGATGACACCAGCCCAGGAGGGGCGCTGCCTTTTTTTTCTCTGAGGACGGGGATGATGCAATAGCCAGTAGTGTTGATGTCACTGTTGTTATACTCACTTGTTGTTTTGTTTACATTGTACGGCTAGTAGAACAAGACTTCTAACTATGGTTGGATAGGTTTGATCATCCTTGGACTGACGGTCGGCATCACCGTCATCATCAGTGTAAACATCATGAGCATCGTCATTGCGATTGCCGTGCACCAGCATCATCTTCATGGATGATGTCATCTGCTGTAGTAGTAGTAGTAGTAGTAGTAGTTGTTGTTGTTGTTGTTGGTGGTGGGGCAACTTGTTGTTGTTGCTGCTGCTGTTGTTTTTGTTGTTGTTGCTGCTGCTGCTGCCGTTCCACATAGTGGTATAATCACCACATTTGGCAACTGTTGTGGTAATTCAGATTACGCTTGTTCGTGGTTTTGGTGTTGCCTTTGTTTGAGCCGTCATTATGCTTCCAACATCCCCTTCGCCATCTAATCTTCATTGTCATCCCCTTGAAAATGCTATACACTAGCTTTATGTTCAATGCCCAAATTATGAATGTGAGATCATCCCTGGCAGGTGCTTCTGTGGGTGGTTGGCTTAGCCGCTGCTTCTGCCTCGGATGAGAGCTGCGTTCTCCAGGCAGGACAAGTGTGGGTCAGGGCGTATGACTGTGGCTTGCAATGCTCGAAGCTTTTGTTTCTTCATGTCGCGGGGCAGGGGGAGGGGGGGCGGGGGGGGGGG
>CAJNIZ010043984.1:0-19528 GCA_905231905.1 Symbiodinium pilosum
CAAATTTAGTCCAGGGCTCATCTACTCTAATCCCCTAATCCCTGATGCTGAAACCCTGAATCCTAAACCCTTTCCTGAATCCTATCCCCAAGGGTCCAAGGACCCAAATAATACGGTCTTAAGGCCCAAGTACCTGTAATATTATAGTATTTAGGCCGATTATTTGGGTCCTTGCACCCTTACATTATGCTCCCTCAGCCCTAACCCCAACCCGTACATCCCAACCTTGCAGGAGTTGGATCGTCGCCTTCGCTGCGCTGGCCTCAGGGCTTCCGCCGTGTCCCTGCACCCAGGTGCCTTTGGCTTAGGGTTGGTTTAGGGTTTAGGGTTTAGGGCCTTTAAGATGTCAAGAAGAGACCATACTTCTGGCAATTCCCCATGTGAAGTAGGGTTTTCACTATGGCTTCTAGTGAGTGCGTATAATGTTTTCTAGGACGAACATCAACTGCCCATACTAGCTTGGGCTCAAGGGCTGCGGGATTTCGAGTTGCGGCGGTAAGTGTTCAGGGCTTAGTAAGTTCTTAGGCTTAAGAGGTGTCTGTCAATTCTGCGTTTGAGGAAGGCGTTAACTCTAATGCTAAATTCCCATTACGGAAAGCGGGTATAGCACGGGGGCGCCCAACTGGTGGAGCACAAAAACTACTAGCGTTCCCATACAGCGCATGTAGCTAGTGCTCAGTAGGAAGTGGTTGAATGGCTCCGTCTCCCCCCTCACAATGCCTAGGGCCCATTTCCTACCAGAATTCCCTCATTTGCCTTCTTTAGCTTGAACACCTTAGTCTGTGCAGAGAACGGTCTGAGCGTAACCGGGGGCTTCCGATTTTCCAGACACATTTATTCGCCTTGAACCAACCAGAGTGCGTCAGATTTCTTTAAGAAAAGCGCGCGTGTCCTTAGTCCACGATCTCCTCTAATCCATAAAGGACGCCTGGCAAAATTTCTTTCTCGCCGAACTCCAAACTTCATCTCCGTATCTCCAGAAGCTACATGAGGTATGGTCTGAACTCCACAAACAAATTCCATAGGCGTTGTATAGGGTTCCTATTATAGGTAAAGCGGGGTACTAGCACTGTACACTATAGCAGCCAAGCCCAGTAAGGAATAAGATATGAAGAGCTCTATTCCATCTTTCCTTCCTAGAGGTGCTTCAGCACATCATCCTGACAGAGTCAGTAAAAAAAATCATGTTAGATACAGTTGAAGCCGGAAAGTTGAAATATTAGTATCCCGCCACCCCAGCCTCAAGCTCAAACCCTAATTAGCCCTGACCCCTAAAGCATGTGAATCCCTATGGGTACTTCGGACTAATTATGGTACATTGTAGTCTATTAAACTGTAGCTTAATATCTGGTACCCTAACTCAAGCTCAAGCCCCCTAAACCCCAAACTCTAAACCCTAAACCCAACCGCCAGAATGCCAATGGGCCCTCAACCCTAAAACCCCTAAACCCTAAACCCTAAAACCGACTTGGGAATGTTTTTCAAGAGGAATTTGTGCAACGGACTTGGCGCGCTACGTTGTCAGCGGCCGCGATGAGCCTTTAGAGGCGCCGAAGGGTTCAGGGTTTACGATTTAGGGCCTAGGGCTTGTGTTTAGGGCTTTGGGGTTTAGGGTGTAGGGTTTGGGTTGAGGGTTTAGGTTTTTCCGGCTTGGGTTCACGGTTTAGGGTTCAGGGTTAAGGGTTTGGGTTTATGGGTTAGGGTTTTGTGGTTTAGGGTTTGGGGGGTGTGCATCTTTGTTGCAGCTTTTGACGCTAAAGGAGCCCAATGAGGGATGGTAACGTCATAGTCATTTGGGGTATAGCAAGGAAGCAGGTGTAAAGGTTTGAGGCTTCCGAGTTTTAAGGATCAACCGTTGTCTGCCCGTGGTGCAACTCTTCGACCTCGAAGGCGCTGAGGCCCAAGACTTCAAGCTTGGAACCATGAATTCCTCAAGCTTCAAGCCTTCATCTTACATTATCTAATGTCACATTGGGATACCCTAAACCCAAAACCCTAATAGGTTCCTTTTGTTTCAAAAAGGATCTTTCTTCCCAGCGGAATACGAATCAACTTCTTGACATCTCCTAAGTCCGGAGCCAATCCTGAGACCCCGCAAATCTCCATAAACTGCAATATACCAAGGTCGCGCAGGATGTTTTAATGTCACGAGTAGTATCAGATTAGATCCTGGGTACACATAGAAGAATAATGGTTTTGTGGTTGTTGTTTCAGTTGTTTGCCATCATTTCTGCCCACTTGGAGGGTATAGTCTACTCTCCACCCTACATACCCAAAAGGCTCTGTAGACGAGGGTTTGGGGAACTTGTGGAGTTCGGTTCCTGCCAACTGTGGAATATGGAGGGCTTTCCAAATTCCCCAAGCGCACCAAACTCCCTTAACTACCCAAACCCAAGCAGCCAAATCCCCAAACCCAAACTCCCCGGCCCCAAGCTCCCCAAACTCTCCTAACTCCGAAGGGAGGGGTTTGGGGCGTTCAGTTTGGGGGGTTGGGTTTGGGGAGCTTGGGGATCCTTATTCAGTACCCCTGTATATTGAAAGGGACTCAGGTGACCTACGCGCGCTTCCCGGCACCCATCCAGGCAATTCTGCAGGCGGGGACATAGCGGCCGCAGCTCTTGCGCATCAGGTCTCCAAGCATTGGCGTTCCTAGAAGACCGAAGAAGGTACCGTGATTAGGGCTTAGGAGCTTGAGGTTTAGGATTGTGGATCCACAGTAAGTATTGCTCAGGCATTCATGTATAGATTTGGAGTTTAACATTCAAAGGATTTCGCCGTTCAGCATCTAGGGCTCATGCGCCACTTTTGGATCGCAGCGGGGCACTCGGCATCACAATCCAAGCAATGTTTGAAGAACCATGTTGGTAGGATTGTTGTGGTGCTAAACCCTAAACCCTAAACCCTAAACCGTGTATATACAAGACTTGTGATTCCAACCCAGTAGTCGTGGATCCTTGCCAGCTTGGACAGCTGTATATTTGGTAAGTTGTTTAATTTATTTTGGGGCGTGGCCGCTGTGTATGTACTTCTTTGGGACTACCAGTGGGTGTATATTTGGGGCGGGCATTTGTTGGGAAGGATAAATAAGCAGAATTGATCATTTGCGTGTAGCTCATCTTGTAGTGCCGTGGTTCGTCAGCGATGGTCAGAAGTTGTTCCTGCTGAAGCCGCAGGAAGCTATTTCAGCGCCAGCTTCTACCATTGAGATACAAGCAGGAGAATTGCAGAGCTGTCAACATCATGTTGCAGAATCTAAAAATCCCTAACCCAGGTATACTCCCGAAAGCCTACCTTTACTATTCATCCAGGCGATGAGAGGCCTGTTGCGGCCCGTCCGACGAGGCGCCAACAGCAGAGAGCTCAGAGCGCGCTTCGTTCAGGGCCTGTAGTCCCCCTTCCCTACACCCCAAACCATATACTCCCGCTTCTATCTACGAAAGGGGACTAGAGGGTTTAGGGTTGACGCTGGGGTTGAGGCTCGACCTTCATTCCCAAAGTAGGTAAAATCATGGCCTTACAAACGTAGGTACAATGACCTTGTGATTAAACAGTAGTTATCCAGGATGCTCTGATGAGAACCCAGAGCCTTTATACTATAGCACATAGGTCCCGTGCTGGTATGCCTAGAACCCTAAACCCTAAACCCTATAAACCCTAAACCCTACAAACCCCAAGCCCGCTCCCAACACCCGAAACTCCAGAAGCTACACTCAGAATCCTTCCTAACCTCTAACCCACAAACCCTTGGCCCTGTAGTCCTCACAACCTCATACTCTCCTCGAAGGGCTCCACAGAAAGCATTGGTATTTATAGAGTGTAGGCGAAAAATGAATTATTGATAGACTTGGCGCCCCAGAGTAAGTTGGGAACCCTAAATCCCGAACCCCGAAATCTACATCCTTGAACCCTAATGCCTAAAGGGTTAAGGGTTGAACATTAACTAAACCAGAAATACCAAGCTCTGAAACCTAGATCCCAAAACCTGGCCTTTGGTTACCTAGGAATGAAGGAATGGATCCTCATCGTAGTCCCTCTATAACCCATTATCGCAGTTTCCATTTCATTTTCCATTCCTTCACTCCCAGCTAACCGCAGGCCAGAAACCCCGCCGCCCCTGCCTACACCCTAAACCCTAGGCCATGTGTACCTGGCAGCCGGAGCTGATGGCGGATTAGATCAATCCGGGGGTCTCTACTTCGAGGACAGGGTGTAGGGGTTAGGGTTTAGGGTTGAAGGGCTAGGGTTTAGGTTCGATTTAAGTGCTTGGTTGGCCTTTGGTTTCATAAGGATCCTATATACCTGCCAAGATTGATATTCAAGGTCCAAACAGGGGTTCCAATACAACTACTTTGGGGATGTTTGTGTCTGACTTTTTCCAGGTCTTGATGAGACAGCACGGCATCAGCATGAGGAGAAGGAGATCCCAGTACCTGTAGGACGCAGCTGCTAGCCTGCCTTCACCCAAAACCCTAACCCTAAACCCCAGGTTAAAGGCTTTAAGCTATGTCAGAGTGGAGTGCCTGTTTCGGTTAGTTGGTTCAACCTTTGGGCTGAGTGCCCGGGACCTGAACGCAGAGCTCAGAAGGTTTGATATGTTTTGTTTTTCTTCGGGGGGGGGAAGGTTTAGGATTTCGGGTTTAGGGTTTAGGATTTAGGGTTTACGGTTTAGGGTTTAGGATTTATAAGGGTATAGGGTGATCCTGTCTAGCACCGCGCGTAGTGGCTGACAACGGTACCCTACTGTTTGCATTAGTTGCACGCTCCCCCAAATTACTATGTAAGCCCAAACGGGGCCCTACAAAGACTACTGTCCCTTTAAACTGGGTTGCCGTTGAGGAACTTCTTAAATTCAGTTACCAGAATCAGGAAACACCATTTATCTACCGTGTACCAACATTATGGGAACTGAAAAGTAAGTAGGTGGCTCCGAGTGGGCTTGCAGGTCATGGTTCAAGGGTTTAAATGGGGATGTGATGGTCCCCACTGCAGGGACAGAACACAAGCATTGTGTGCTTATAGCTTTGTGATGTTTCGGAAATACTCTTAAGTAGTTAGTCCTACTAGGCCTGGGCGAACAGAAGAGGCTGCAGCGCAAACATGTACAGAAAGTTTGCTAGTCTACCTGAACTCTGCGCTGCGTTCGACAGCTAAACTGAAGGTTAACTTGACTGCAACCACACATCCACACACCTATGCTAAGCCCTAGAGTCCACATGACATATATGTTGGGTTAATTACTGTCTCTACTTCCGTATCCAAACCCAGGATCCTACCCTATAGGTAGCTGGACTTCTATAGGCAAGCACAGCAGGAAGCTGCCCATGCAAACTTCGGGCTCTTTGCAGGACATGAAGCCAGCCGAATGCCACTCGCAGGACTGGGTTTAGGGTTTAGAAACCCTAAGCCCTAAAGGATGTGCTTATCGTTGCATGGTCATCCTTTTCATCCTCACAGGGCCACATTGAAGTGGCTCAACATCTTCAACCCCCCTAGGCTTCTAAACCCAAACCCTAAACCCTAAATCGTGTTAAGGTTCCTCCAAGAGAACACACTCCCCTAAAGGATCCCAAGTACCTACGTAGGGGATACTAACCAAACCATGTCTCAACTCAGAGTATCCCTTAATAACCCCTATAATCCTCTACTCCCAGATCTCATCCCTTACATAACATCCTCTGAGGAGTTTAGACTGTGGCTCATAAAGGCTCATATAGGTACTTAGGATCGTTTGTGTCCTTTCGAAGCTTCCGTAAAAAGGGTCATGACACATCACAGCCCCGGAGAGATGCGAAACGCATGGAGCTTGGTTGAGAGCTTAGGGGTTTAGGGGTTTAGGGGTGTAGGGTTTAGGGTTTAGGGGTTTAGGGGTTTAGGGGTTTAGGGTTTAGGGTTTAGGGTTGGGTCTAGGGTTTGCCTCCTTCCTTTGTTGCAACCCCTAACCCTGAGTCCTAAACCCTAAACCCCTAAGCGTTTGTTCCCACAGTTCTGCAGGTCCCCGTGCCAGTTTCCCCATACCCGCCCACTCCAAGTCTACAAAGTATGCCTATACTTTGGGCCCTGATGTTCCCAAATTGTGCCTACTTTGGGCTTTTGTTACCCTAAACCCTAAACCCACCCCATCTCTTAAAACCCATCTTTAGCAACGCCTTTTTGGATCGTAGACAGACTCTTTGCCACATTTCTTGAGACCCATTTTTAGGAAAGCTCCCATACAGGCCGATGACCCAGAGATCGGAGCTCGACTCTGGGAGGCTCTGGGCCCGGGCAGAACCCACGCCCTCGTGTGGGTTTCTTTCGGTTGGTTTCTTTTAGGGGTAGGTGAGAAGCCGTGTTAGGTTGCACACACCCTCATCATCATCAGCATCATCATCCTGTCATCTCGTTCGTGTACACCTATGCCACCAACTCTGTAGCCCATCCTTAAGCCGGGGTTCAAGGCTGTAACAACAATGATAAGAACAAATAACATCACCAATAACAATAAAATAAGAGTAACTAGAAATAACAATGGTCACAACAATAATGCTAACATGCCACAGCCCTCAGCCTTGAAGCCTAAACCTGGGGTCATGCCCCCTTACAGTATCTGTCCTTAGAGGGGCCCAGATTTAGGGTTTTGGATTTAGGGTTGATAGCTCCTACTACCTGTTGCGGCAACCTAAACTTGAGATCTTACTCCCTAAACGGTCCATGCGTTCGCCGCAGGCGGAAAAGCCCCTGGGGCTAGAAACTCGCAACTTCCTAACCCCGATCCCTAAACCCAAACCCCATACCCTGAACCCAATTTGGGCCCTCAAGTAGCCCTGGACACCTTTAGCCCCAAACCATAAACCCTATACACGACCTATGCAAGCTACCAGGCCTCGGAGAGGCTTTGCGGCCTTCGCTTCGACGTGGCGGCCGCAAAACGTGAGCGAGCGCCAGCTGTGGAAAGCGGCAAAAAAATCTGGGTGCCAACTTGCTGCTTCTTTTACTGGGTTGCTGTTAAGGAACTTAAATTAAGTTACTATATTGGGGAAATCCTTTTATTTACTATATATACCCATTGTGGTAACTTGATTTAAGTTCTCCTTAACAGCAACCCAGTTTAGGGAAAGGGCGGGCTGTGGAGTGCGTCGAAAATACACCTATTCTTTGCATTGCAGTTGTAGTACCTCCATACGAAAACACCTAGAATTTCCTAGAGAAATCTCAAACGTGTAAGTGGGTATCACTTATTTCAGATCCTAGAAGCAGGCACTTTTGGATTCAGATGTCCGCCACCAGTTCTCAGTTCAAGGCGCTATAGGGTGTAGTGCTCTGCAGCCCTAAGCCTTCACACCTGAAAACCTATCAACTCAACGTCCATCCCTTATTTTAGACTCTGAACGCTGAAGCACCGGGGACACCCGTCTGCTGCCACAGATAGGTGGTATGTCCCCAATACAGAGACGGTTTTGTTTGCAATGCATTCTAGGAATGATATCCTCCTGCTTGATACAAAAGCTAGGAGCTAAGGCTCACTTGAGGGTGTTTCTGAAAGTTTTAGCGATGTCGTCCCCGGGTTTCCGTCCTGTGCACACCTGACAAGCCCTATACACCTGTAAACCCTAAAACCCTAAGCCCCTCAACCCCAAGCCCCAAAGCCCTGCACCCCAAAATTTCAGACCCCTAAATCTACACTACCAAACACCTCTCAGACGGAAAGGACCCCCCATGAATCAAAAATCTCCCTATCACGTAGAAGCCTGTAAGATTCCCAGTAACATTCTCTTAGAACCCTTACACATTAAAAGCAGTATAAGACATACTTCTAAACCCATTCAGATGAAACACTTACCCAAGGGTCCAAGTACCCAACATTCATATACTTACCCAAAACCCGTGCTACAATTACTATTCCCCAAATCCCAAGTACCCAATTATTGCGTCCATGGACCCTTAGGGCATTACCTGCTCAGATGGCGATGATCACGCCAGTGGAGGTGGAGTCTGCGCAATCGGCCAGGGATCCCTGGAGGTTAAAGGGTTGGGGTTAAGGGTTAAGGGTTTAGGGTTTGGGGTTGGAGAGTGGATTCTAAGTTTTTACTTGGGGTGTTGCAAAGGGCTATGCAGGGCTTGTGTTCGGGACATGTACCGTGAAATTGGGATTACAAGAGGACACAAGGGGTATGTGGGGACTTATAGTTTCAGGGATCGCTCGGGTTTTGGGCTGCAGGGTGGAAGTTTCGGGGCTTAGGGGTTCGAAAATGAGCGCTTAGGGTTTCAGTGGGAATGTGAGGGTTTTTTTAGGGTTGAGTTTTCTGGGGAGTGGAATATTATTGGGTCATCCAGAGACCGATAAGCTTACATAATTAGCAACAAAACGTCTTTCTGCTATCTTCCTAGGCCTAAACCCTAAACCCCTTAACCCTAAGCCCTAAAATCTAGGACCTCCTTTGGCTACAACGTGCTACCCAAATCAACTTGGTGGTGCCCCGGTAGTACCCTTTTTCCCGTTTTTTGGGGGTCTCCTTATTCAAGCTGACCATTAGGAAAAAGGGTACCCTTATTATCAAGGGGTTGCTGGGGAGCCTAGAAAGTCAGATCCTACCAAGAATCAGATCCAACCAAAGGCGTCCAAGTATCCAATAGTTGGGTGCTTAGTTTTTCCTTGGTAGCAGTCGCCGACGGCTGAGTTCTGCCCAGTTCGGCGCAGTACTCACAGCTTGCCATTTCGAGAGCCCCCCACAACCCCAAAATCTGCAAGCTGACATGTAGAAGCGTGAATAATTGGGAATGTCATGGTTTTTAACTGGCCAGAAAGGATATCATTGGCAATTTGCAGGCCTTTACAGTAGGCGGAACAGAATAGAAGTTATCTTGTCACATGTTGGCAGGATGCTGCATTCCCTCCAATTTCAGTCTGTTTGGGGCTTTGGTCCGTGGTAGGCATTGATGGACAACCCCTATATAATCATGCAATCCTGGCAGTTAGTACGCTGGAGTCTTGCGGGGGAAAATCACGGGATACAGGTTATGGCTTTTAGAACCGTTTCATCATCCCAAGCCTTGTTGATGTCGCACATCTTGCAGAATCCGGCTAGACTAGAAGAAGTAAGAATTCCCAAAGTGCTGGGTGCTTGGAGTATTCATATTATAGTCCTCCTTAAGTAGATAGACTATGGGGTATATGGGGATCTTATTATCATACACCCAGAGCCATGTTCTTTCTACTTATTTATAAGGGGGACTGAAGTCCAAGGCACCACAAGGGTGCCTCAGGCGAACCGTTCGCATCCTCAGGGCTCCAGAAGCAGCATTCAAGCGAGGTCCATGACAAGTTTGAACTTGTAGAAGGCTAGCCTGAGGCATCGAGTGACCTATACTGCATATTCTTGCACTTTGCAAAATTCAATGCGCAGTCCAAACAAAGTCTTTACAAAGGAACCTATTCTTAGATCTCATAGCAGCATTAAGACACTTTCCCGGCCTCTCCTCGACAGCGATCTGTCGCTGAGGCCCGGCCCCGCATGTTTGATTGGCATAGCGGTTTCGGGTTTAGGTTCTAGGCCAGCCCACTCACAGACAAAGGTTTTAGGGTTTAGGGTTTAGCTCCCACCCCCCGAACCTCGAAGCAGTAAATCGACAATCTGGAACCTGGGATCATGTGAGTCATTGTTGAACCAGTGTTCAATTAAGCTTGTGATTGAACGCTGAACAAGGTCGATGAGATTGTAGTTCTTAATACGATTTCCCCCAATAAGGAACAGCAAGCCCTAAACCTTAAGCCCTAAACCCTAAGGCCCAGAAGCCCACAATCCGGAATCCACAACCCTTCCCCTCAGAAGTCCTGAAGGGCTCAAGGTTTAGGGTTTGGAGCACGAAAAAAACCTAGCGGAACATTCAAGAACGTATTTGTTGCGCTATAAACCCATGAGGCTGCGTCATAGCGTCTAGTCCCCGCACTTAAACAACACACTCTGAGGCCCCAAAGTGCACATGTAGGAACCTCTTTTGGCTGCAGGTATATATACTCTAGTCTAAATTCATTAAAGGGGCCTATTTACTATTTAGCAGATTATACTTGTATGTATATATATATATATATATTTTTCAATAGGGGAGTATCAGAAGGGTTTATTAAGGGGATACTAGGAGTTGATAACTACAGCTCATATGTTATATACTTACCCGGATCTTTTGGTTTCGGGGATGACGCCAGCCGCGGAGCCACCTGATGATCTCTGGTTTTAGGCGGCAGGAGAGGCCAGTGATGATGACGGCCGGCAGGGCCGCGCAAAGAAGGGTTGCTGTTCAGGACGAACATAAACTAACTTGCAATAATGTTTAATATGAATGTATAGAAGACCTCATGGTCTTCTTAGTACGATGGTAAGCTAAGTGAAGTTCCATAACAGCAGCCCAAAAGCGCGGACAAGGAAGCCTGCGCAAGGTCGCCGAGCTACATCCAAGGCCGTCACGACCCCTGGAACATTTTGACTTATTGCTACTCCAGAGTCAAGGCAAAGCCAAAGCTTCCGGCATCTCAAAGCATAGTTACCTAAAGTACCCAAGATCTTTCAAGAGCCCGTGTTGGCCAAAGTTATGTGCCTCGTGGTATCATCACAAGCATTATTCTCTAGCAGCCCTTGCATCTCTAGCACACAAACAAACTCAGTTTAACCCGAATCGAAACTACACTACTGGGACCCTTTGGGTAAATCCCAGCACAGCGAACCTCCACTAACTTCAAGACTACCTGTCTTGTTGGGGGGCTTATGGTTTGAAGGGATACCATTCAGGGGAATGCTGATTTTGGCAAAGTTGGGATTTGGTTTTAGTCCGCTTAAGGGAATGCGGGTGCTTAAGAGGTTGTCCGTCCTCAACCTTATCGGTGTTCAATGTGAGCGTTTCTCAAGATGGGACCCCAAGGATATATATGGGCGTTACAGAGTGAGTGAGGGTCCTTACCAAGGATTCTGTAGGGGTAATGTTAAGGAACTCCCATGTGGATGGCTTGGGTTTGACTCACGGCTTCTGGTTGCAAGGATGTTTGGGAAGCAGACGGCCGAGCGATTCGACAAAGAGAAGGCTTTGATTTGGGTGAGCTGAAACGGTGGGTTTGTCTTCAGCTGTGACAGGGGGTCGACTTTCTACCGGGCTCCTGCAATGCCATTGCGAATTCCACACATGGGCGCTTATCTGTGAGAGCTTACTTGTTGCGCGGGATGTCTTATTGTGTTCTGCTTTGTTGGGAAGTACCCTGAAAAGCGCAATGCCACACACATGCCAGAGTTCAACCAGACGTAAGCTCACACGCAAGCCTTTTTTTATGCGTGCACGGACTAGCCCCCGCAGTGCCCCACGTTTGGTGGTGCTTCGAGGTTTCTGGTATTTCTGCACACGACATGGGACCAGCAGAGCTTTTGCTTTAGTATCCTCAGCTCAGGGAAGCACATCCGTTTTTTGGCTGCAGGTCCCTTACTCCGCATAATTCTGGATCCAAGAAATCCCAGAAAACCGGACTTTCGAGGCTCAACCCAAAGCCTGCCACCTGGAACTCTCCACCTTAGAACCCTCGAGCGCTAAACCTTAAATCCCCGAATTCTACACCTGAGCCCTGCAAATCCTGGAGCCCTGAACCCACCAATTCTAATTTTCCAAAACCCATACCTTCGAATTCTAAACTCTAAACTCCTGAGCCGCACGCTCCAAAACCTTAAACCTTAAATCCATGCACGACTCCAAGCTTCGCAGCCTAGTATAAACTCCTGGGCCCTAAGCCCTTCCTGGTAAGCTTCAAATGAGTAGTACGTTAGATAGGGATGCTGCAGCCACTCAACCATAGACCCCCCCCAAAAAGAAACATCTGCTCAACCTTTAACCCGAACACCCCCCACCCCCCCTCCCTATAAATGCACGATCCAACCCTGACCAGCCACCTCCCCCCCCAAACCAAAATGCTGATACAATAACGATTGATAACCATAACATCAACGATCCTCATAGCAACAATAATAAGGATTAAGAGCTCAAAACGTGATAATAATGAATCGCAACATTCATGCAGAATGTTATAGACTAATAATAGACCAAAACAAGCACCTAAACCCTGAACGGGGTGGCAAGGTTTCGGAGATCGGCCCTGGCTCCTACGACCTGCCATCAACCCTGGCACCTTAGCTTGAAACGTCTGGGTTGCTGTGAAGGTTTAGGGTTCAGGGGTTAAAGGAGGCCTAGGCTTAGGGTTTTGGGGGTAAGAGTTTAGGGATTAAAGGTTCGGGTATGTAGGATATAGGGTCTATAGGGGGCATAGGGTTCAGGGATTAGGATCAAGGGTTTGGGGTTTAGGGTTTAGGGTATTTACAGTAGGTAGGGTGTATAGGGTATGCAGGGTAAACAGGGCTTGGGGTTACTATAAGAAGGAAACCCATCTATTTACTATATACCCCTTCTATGGTAACTTAATTTAGGTCCCGGAACAGCAAACAAGACTGAGCCTAACGGGTGATTCATGCAGGGTGTGAGAGAGTAAATGTAGGCTTAGGGCTTACTCTGATGGTCCAAAGCAGATACTTGACGTGTATTCCCCAAAACCTTCATGACGGTTCATAGTTCGGATTATTGTATGATGTACCTTAAAGGTTAGGGTTTAGGGGGCGGGGTTCAGGAGTGAACATGTAGACGACTACAGGCGTCTATATCTATATATATATATAGATATACATGTATATGTAGGGAGTGCATAAGGATTGTTACAAAGATCCGCTCCCCCATTGCATAAGGATTGTTACAAAGATCCGATCCCCCCAACTTTCCCTGGAGCACCAGCGAATAGTAGCTGGGTAGCTAACCTTATTGTGCCAACTCCCAGGTTAACCCTAAACCCCAGACCCTATAGACCCTAGGAGCTCGGCCAGTAGGCTTAATGCGGATACCTCCGGGTAAGGTCTCAGGGCATCTCTGGGAGCACCAATGTCGTAGGGCACCCTAAATCCTAAACCCACTATAAAACCCTAAGGGTCCATGTACCCAATAATTGGGTACGTGGGTTTTGTGTAATAGTAATTGTAATATTGGTTTGGGACTTGTACCTTTAGGGATAGGGTAGAACCGGGTATGGAACAGCAGGTTCTGGAACCAGGCAAGGGTCATCCTGTGCTATTCCTTAAACGGGCGATTTAGTTAAGAAAGGAAGTATACTGGGGAGAACATTAAACTTCCTGTAGTTGTTCAGCTTACTTCCCTAGCATGCTCCTTAGCGGGGGCCAAACGTAAAGCTCTAGAGTAATGTCAGGTTAGGATTCCCCTATGCGGGGGCCGCTCTAAAGGTCCTTTTACAGGGGGCGCACATGAGGAATGAATTCCCTTAGGGGGATCCCAGTCCAGTTTTGGGACAGGTATGTTGAACAATTATTCATATGCATATCCTTAGTTTGCCAGAGGCCTCAGCATGAGAACCCCCAAGAGGACAGGAAGTCACTAGTCGTTAGATAGCCATCTCTCATCAACATGGCAGTGTCCTTGAATAACGGGGACCCCAATATGGATCCAAAAATCCTTCTATCTTTATTATTGGCACCCCCGAGATGGTATCCCTAATTTTAGGAACCCCCCCTACCCTAAACCCTAACCGTAAACTCTAAACACTAAACCCTAAATCCTATTTCTTCCCCCAGGATGGGGACTGAACTCTGAGCCTGAAATCGCAAGTATGCGGCGTCTCTCTCAATCTCTTTGTTCCCCCAAATTCAAAAGGCCCTAAGCCATCATCACTCCCACTCACAAAAAACAGGACAGACTTCAGACCCGTTACAGGTTTTTCCTGACAGAGCGGTAGTTTTTGATCCAAAAAGTTGTCCTCTTCATTCCCTGCGCCACCCTTAATCCTAAAGCCACAAAAACCCTAATCTCTAAAACCCTAACCTAAACCCCAAGACCCTAAAACTCCTAAACCCAAAACCCCAAATCAAAAGCCCAACAAGTCACCGTAAACCCTTAATTCCCAACCCCCCTACCTTAAAGACCCCAAACCTTAAACCACACAATCAACAACTTTAAGCCTCAAACCTAAACCCTGACCTATCTAAGGACAACCGGGCTGCCATCCTGGACTTTTCGGAACGCTTTCAGGATGCCAATGGGCCATCCCAGCATAGGGGAAACGCCGAGTTAGGGGTTGGGATTAGGGTTTTGGGTTTAGGAGGTAAGGCTTAGGTTCTAGGATTTAGGGTTTGGAATTTAGGGTTTAGGCTTTAGGATTTGGCGTTCAGAAGGTGTTGGGGTTTAGGGTTTGGGCTGTTGTTAGAGTTATAAGGTGTTGGGGTTTTGCTATAGACCCGAAGCACCTTCAGTTTTAGGACTGTCTAGTGTAAATCCGTATATGAAAGGTCTGAAAACGGAGCTCTCTTGCGTGGAAGCTAGGGTTTAGGGAGTTGTAGAAGTGGAAGTTTGGGTTTAAGGCTGTTGGGCTCTAGGATTAAGTTAGGGGAGTTAGAGGGCTTTGGTTGAGGTCTGGGGCTTGAAGCTTGAGGTTTCGGGGGTCAAGGTGCTTGGGATTTCAGAGCCCTGGAGTTTGGGCTTCAAGGGTTGTTGTCTGATATGGCAGCTTAGCATCCTCAGTCTTGAAGTGCAACAGGTGTTGGAACCATGATGTTTCAGACCCATCCAAACTCCCAAGCTTCTGTCCATGAAGGAGATCCTGCACAATCCTAAGATCCCCACATCCCAGGAATTACAAGAATTAGGGCTTAGGGATTCCAACTGAAGAAATCCTGCCAGAAAGCTCCACGACAATCCCGGGCCAGACAGTGTCTGGCTTAGAACCCCGCCCGCGCAGCATAAGGATGCCTCAAGGATGCCCTGAAAAGCTTGCTGTACTTTGAGAAGGGTCTTTGATGGGTGTGCATGTTGCTTGTGGGAAGCGCCGAATCTTGGATATTGCCCTAAACCCTAAACCCTGCCAGAAAACCCAAACCTGGATTCTGGACATGCCCTGGTATTGGTTCCTTCCGGACCCCGACATCCCGAAAGGATCCTCAGTACCTATGCAGGGAATGCTAACCTGAACCATATGAGCCATAGTCTAAGCTCCTTAAAAAGAGTATTATAGGGGTTACTAAGGGGCTACTGGGAGTTTAGATTATGACCAATGTAAGAAATTCCTGTATAGAGGCCCCACTCTGTAGCAGACAGATACTTAGGATCCTTTGGGAACAGGAGGGAGCAGAAATGGGGAGCCCATATCCGGCCAACGACAGCATTTCCCGGGAGGAGAAGGCGGCGCTGTGGGTTGAATCAGTTATGATTCAAACTTCCAACCTTTTCTTTGTCTTCGACATTTGTGTGTGTCTGTTTTCTGCTGTTTCTTGCAATGTCTGTCAGGGCTATGATGGAGGCGATTTTGCAAGAGTGCGTAGTTTTGGCGTAGTGTCGTGTAGGCATGTATAACAGTCTTGTCCGCGTAGTTTGCGTAGCTGCTATGAATTTAGGCAAGATGAGGTTCGTGCTACATAGAGTTGTCCATAGCCAGGTCATGCTGCGTAGTCCGCGTAGGCGGCAGCATAGCCAGAGTGTGCTCGCGCAGTCCGTTCTGCAGGGACACCAGCAATCCACCTATTTTGTATGGGCAGTCTATCTTACCACAAAGACTTTAACCTAAAAAGTAAGAAATAAATGCTCAAATGGGGCAGGTGCTTACACATGCAAAGTCCGCAATTGGTGTGTATGCCACTTGGTCCCTCTGGATATGTGAGCTACCGCACAATCTTTTCCCAACTCTTGCCCTTGCACTCCACAGACAGAACCGTACAGGTCAAGAACAGAAGGACCCAAAAAACTGAGAAGCCCACATGCTGCGGGCAGCGGCGTTTGAGACCCGTCATTGTGTTAGCTAGACTGAAATGCCCAACCTGAGTACCCCACAGACCCTTCCCCTCCCTGAAGCAGTGTACAACCTCAAGCCCTGAACGATCAAACCTTGATTACTTGCAAAGGCAGAGGCAGCGATGATGGCGACACCCACGCCACGTGCCACCGAGAAGGAGAACAAGGCCGTCGAAATGTGTTCAAGCTGCTGTGCAAGGGGCAAAATCCACGGCCCATGCCTGTTCCTGAGGCTTGATCTGTGTCCAAAGCAAAGTTTCTCGTTCACCTGGACTTTGGATCTCAAAGTAGGTGATGGTTGCGGACATGCAGCCACGCGGGGTGTTTCTTGAATGGGGTTCCTGTTACAATAAGAGTCTCTATATGAATTGCACCCATTCGGGGAAAAAAGTAGTTTCGGCCAAGTCCCATATCGGATGCACAGAGTTTAGGGTTTCCAAACTTGTGGGTATTACTCCAATATTGGAGAATCATGTCAACAAGCGTGGAGAATGAAATGGACGCTGGGGTTGTATATAATATACATATGTATATATATATAGATATATACATATACAAAGAGACAAGAGACAGAGAGAGAGAGAGAGAGAAAGAGAGAGAGAGAGAGAGAGAAAGGGGGGGGGAGAGAGACTTGCAACCATGTATACCTGGATCAGGAAAACAGGGTGCCAGCTCCTCCATTGTCCGCAAGGCAGGCAATAGCTGAATGGGTCGTAGATCATGCTGCTTGATTCAGGGACTTCCTTTGAGCTTCTCGGAAGCGGTTTAGGGTTTAGGGTAACCCTAAACCCATTAATCCCCTAAACCCTAAGTGCATTATAACAGTCATCCCAATTCTCAGTTTATTTGGGGACTCATGGGCTTGTACTTGTATTACATGTACAGTGATAACCCAAAGGGTCCATATAGCCAATATTAAGGTACTCGGGTTTTGGGTAATAGTAATTGTAGTATTGGTTTGGGGTGAGTATATGATGATTAGGTGCTTGGACCCTTAGGGTAAGGGTATTCAAAAATGCTGAACCTGCAAGTAGTGTTCGGCGTCAAGGTTTTGTGTTTGGGGTTTTACAGCTGCTATAGGGGTACGTGTCCAGGAGGACAAGAAGTGTGCAACGCTTTTGCGCATCTTCAGCGAAACCTGGACACCTACTTGCCAAGTTGGTGCCGTTGGTTTCGTGCGGCCTTATGGAACGTTGACTAAGCACACGAAGACAACGCCTTTCAAATGTTTCAGTCTTCCTGAAAGTTGTTTTTTTTCATCTTGACGGACAAACTTCAATGTATGATCCTAAACCCTAAGCCCTGAACCCGTGTTACCTTCCACCGTATCCGATATGCTTAGAAGTTTGGATGTCCAATCTTCACAGTGCACGCTCCTGTCTAGTGGTGGTAGAGTCGTTGATGAACAGAATCCTGCATGACCCAGTTGTGTCTACAGTTTAGGACTCTGGGGGTTTAGGGTTTAGGGGTGTAGGGTTTAGGGGTGTAGGGTTTAGGGTACAAACTAAGATGCATGTACCAACAAATGGAGCTTACTTTTCAGCATGCGGTCCGCCATTCTTCCATCTTATCAGCTTGCGGTCATGTCAGATCCCCAACTTGCTGAGGATACCCCAGAGTCAGAGAATCCAAGTACCCAATAACTAGGTAATTTTACTACAGGTTTAGGGTAAGTATATGATGATGAGATGATTACTAGAGCATAATCGTGGCAGGGCTCCTCAACACGCCGAAATCTATTTGAGGCTTAGCATTTAGAGTATATGAGGGTCGTCCAACGAATCATATTTGTGTTTCGTATTAAGCGCTAAACACGATGATTACAATTTTCACGGAAACCCCACAGCATGAAGGTTGACACAAATCCGTACCAAGGGTTGGCGCAAGCACCAACACGTATGTTGAAAGCTGTTCAGGTGTGTTAGCGTATGTCTATATTCCGCGATATATGCTTTCAAAATCAAGTCTAGCCCTTTCCCACTGAAAACCAAGTTGAGGCGGCAATCCACAACGCAACCCCGAACCCAAAAAACACAGAAACCTGAAACCCCCAAACCACAAAGGCTTAAAACACAATCCCAAGGCTACTAGGGCCTTGCCCAAAAATCCCTAAACACTAAACTCGGAAACCAAACTCCCAACCTCGCCCCCAAACCCTCAACTTTAAAGGTCTAAGAGTTTAGGGTTTGGGGTGTAGGGCCTTCTGAAGCCCCAAACGCTGAACCCGCATCAACGAGACCGGAAAGCCTAAACCCAAACCGCGTAAACCCCTCAAAAACAGATAAAATAAGATTCTGAACAATTAACCCCACACCTTTAGACCTTTGGGATAACTGATAGTTTCCCTCATTGTTGTATACAGGAACCTATTCTTGAATATTTTATGGGGCGGAGCCTTTGAAGTGCCACCCAGCGAAATTTTTCTCAACCTCCAGGAAGAGCGGTCTACGCAGCCCCCGAAGTGCCAGTGGCTGGGCTACTTTCGTTCAGAGAAAAAGGATTTAGGTGTTTCAGGGTTTAGGGTTAAAGGTTTAGCGGGGTGAGGGCTTAGTGCTTTGGGCGTCGGGCTTTCCCGTTCCACACGCAGTGCAGGCCCACTGTTCCTGCCATCTTTTTGGCAAGCGCAGGTTCGACTAACTTCCACGGTTCTGGTCTCGCTCTAGTTCAGAAAAAACAATCAAGATCAGTAACATAGGCTAATCAAAAGGAGCTTGATTTTCTGCCATCAATTCAGGTATTCCTCAAAATGGCCCCTAGACAATCCCCAATAAGGACCACCCGTAATGATGGACCCTCTTTACTGTTGGCCGCGCCCGTAACAATAGGCCTTCTGGAAAATAGAAGTAAAGGACCCTTGATAAGGGGCCTGAGCCTCCCACAGTTCTGAGGTCTCTGTGGATTGATTTAAAAGGGAGAGTTGTGAGCATAGGGGGCCTCACAATCATTACCCCTGATCCTGAATAAGCGCCACCAAACACATTATAGGGGGCCTCTACACTCGAGCAGGTGCAACATTAGTTCCCTCACAATCAGTGTATTTCGGTCGTGGGGTTCCTAGCGGCCCCGCATGCTGAGCCGAGAAGCGTCTCACACAGTTCCTGCTTCAATAAACCCCTAAGGTTCCAGGTACCTAACAATCATATACGTACCCCAACCCTGTATCATATTTACTATTACCCCAAAACCCGAGTACCTAATTATTGGGTACTTGGAACCTCTGGGGTCATCATAACTTTCCCAAATCTCCATACGATGCTCTGCCCTCACTCCTAAGCCCTAAATGAAATCACGCCGGCCAGCATCCTCGTAGCTCAGGTAAAGACAACCTTGCCGCTCCAGCGCCACCAGGCGTTTTGCGCGGATTGGTGGGATTTGGGGGTCTATACAGCACGTAATCTGGACCTCCAAAATTCGTACAATACTAGCCCTTATATCCATTATTTTGGTACTTGGGAGGTCCAGAAAGAGCTTTTCAGACATTTTAGGGTCATTGACAGGCTCCAGGGCTTGAGGGCAGGGCCTAAGCACCATGATGTAGGGTTTAGTGTTTAGGGTCTGAGGCCGCCTCAACAAGCCTGAACCACCCATGCGATCGCGTTCTACAGTCACGGTGCTAATGATGTTCCTGTACGAGGCGCGCGCGCGCGCCTCGTACAGTAACATCAGCTGCACAATTGGGACC
>CAJNIZ010043984.1:19628-30547 GCA_905231905.1 Symbiodinium pilosum
GTGTCCAATCCTCATCAGCATGCTCAGCCTAGGGTTTTGAGACCCGGCCCCAGGGGTTTGAGGCGCGAGCCCTCAGGGGTCTGAGGTTTGGGTCGTCAAGCAATCAACTACGCGCGGAGAGGTCGCGACGACTAAAACCTAAACCCTAAACCTTGATGTTTCGACGCAACAAGAAGTTCAAACTAGGCTGCAGGGACTGTGCCCCCGCGTTTTGGGGCTGTAAGGGAGAAAGGAAGAGGGTTTTCACCCTCTCCGCCTTCGGAAACCATCCAACACGACCCCCAAGGTCGGTGGACAGCAACCTAAACAAATAATTGTTTGACCAAACCGCAACCGACCAGCGTTTAATACGTCAAGTGTACATGCTGCTGAGTGCATAGGTCGTAGAGGGAAATCCCACTCCACATGAATCCCACATGAGTGCCGGACTAAATGGGCGGAAAAGACAACATGTCTTGGTGGACCTAAGGGTCCAAGTACCCAATAATCATATAATCATATACTTACCCAAAACCTGTACTACAATTACTATTCCCCAAATCCAAAGTACCCAATTATTGGGTACATGGACCCTTAGGGTGGATCATGAGATTTAAATTTGCTCATGTTTAAACCGATGGGGGCCAACCCTCAACCGATACACTCTAAGCCTCGGATAGCCAAACGGGCCAACCCTGTTTCCCATGGCTTCTGCTATATTGGGGGGTGCTATTGGGATAATGGAAATACAAAGACACTATAGGGATAGTAGGGGGTTAGATATTGATTGCAGGGTATATATTGGGCTTATATTGGGATAATAGAGGGATAATAATGGAGAGGGAATATATTGCCTTGCTTCTGTGCTACGCAAACGATTTACTCCAGCATTCAAATGTAAGTCTGATCGGACTCACTTCTGCAGAGATTTCACGTGCTGAATTTGCGTCGGATGACGAACCTGATAAAATGCGAGTACTCAATCGATATCCCTAAAGCTCTGCCAGCACGCTGAACCCGAAGCCCTGAGGCTCTGGAGCCTCGAACCCTGTGTGGTTTCTTGTAAGAAGCTGCGAATACCAATGAAGCACCATCATCTGAAGTGCCCAAAGTACCCAAGATTCATGCAATCGCACCCTGCAGCCTAATCCCTGACCCTGAAGCCCTAAACCCAAAACCCCGCACCCTGAAGCTTGAATCCCAAACCCTCAACCCTGCACCGAATAAAATGTCAACTCTGTGTCATAAATCCCAACAAACCAGATTAGGGTTTAGGGTTTAGGGTTTAGGGTATCCTACTCGAATCCTATGCCTTAAAGTCTAAACCTGAAATTAGCTCCCACGGTTGTATTTAGTTTCCCAATGTGTAGACTACTTCCCGTTTTCTTCTCCATGCCTTCGTTCGCTAGCCTCAAGTCTAAACCCGTAGCCTTGAATCTTCGTTGGCATTTTCTTTCGCATTCCTTCGTTCCCTACTCACCCTGAACCCCAAACCCTTATACACCGTAACCCCCGAAACCCTAAAACTATACACCCGTAACACACACCAGCAATCCCTTGCATCCCAACTCCCTGCAACCCTGAAGCCAAACCCTAAACGCCCTATAGGCCCTATACCCTTTAGACCCGACAACCACGCAGTAAGCCCTAAACCCTAAACCCTAAACCCTAGCAGTTCCTGCAGGTCCTCCTGCTTCCTTGGTGACCCCCGACCCGGATGCCCGGAAGCACCGTGATTTGCGCTTGGCGTCCCAGCTGGACCTCGTTCGCCTGGGCCCCAGGATGGGGTCTTTGCTTTAGACTGTCGGGTTTAGGGGCTTTTTAGGGTTTGAGGGTTAGGGTTTAGGGTTTAGGGTTTGGGGTTTAGGGTTTAGGGTTTAGGCGGGGTTATTGTTATCTTTACTTTTTGTGTTTGCACTCCACAATGCCAAAAGACAGGGTGATCGCTTGATTGGTCGTATTTGCTTGGATAGTGTTGCAGAGCAGTATGGAGGTAGGATTATTGGTCAGGCACGCGCGTTATGTCCAAAGCTCCCAAACCGAAGCCAGTCACCCCAAACCCCAAACTCTAAACCCTAAACCCGAAGCAAAACCAGACGCCCAGGACTGCCCCAAGCTCAACAGGCTTGAAACAAATGCTTTGTAGTATCCTTAATCCGCATATATATGCCTCACAGAGCCATTCAAAAACGCGGTTTCTAGCCCTAGTCAGTACGCACTAACGAACCTGGCCCTGACCTGCTGTTGAAGTTACCTTTCCGATGCCTTGTGGGTTAGGGTTTACGGTTTGGGCATGCCTGATTTTGATGCAGCTTGAGGATTTTGGGCTGGTCTTCATTGGGTCCAAATGCCGACATGGCAAATACTCAAGCCACAACTTATGCAGCAAGGAAACCATCCTGCGGGCAGAGCGGGTGCTACTCAGCGGCTAACGCTAAGGGTGAGGCATATTTTTACCCAAAACAGATTCCTGAGCTTTCAGCCCTGTCCCACAACCCTCAACCCCAGACCCGAGACCCCTTTCCTAGACCCCCCAAAGTCTTCCTTTTTTAGGATACCTAACTTTATGTCTAGTATCTTCTATATACAAAATTAGGTACCTCCAAAAAGAATTGGGGATAGAGGCCTGTGTAGACTCCCAAGTTCCTAGGCGATGAGCTCAAGCAGAAGTCGAAAGAAGCAAAGGAGCACGGCTCCCAGCTCTTTATGAACAGGCGTTACTTCATGGGTTACTAATCTGGGTTGCTGCTCAGGAAGTTGTTTTTTGTTACCATGTAAATGATAAGTAATATGGTCTCCTTATTATGGAAACTTAATCTAATTGCCTTAGCAGCAACCCAGTATTTTACGGTTCAGGGTTCAAGGCTTAGCACACAGCAAATAGAGCTACGTCTAGTTCAGTCTTCAGTTGTCGCGCGTTAAACTCATGTATAACCATCCATGAACCAAGCCCTAAACCCTAAACCCTATAAACCCTAGGGTATCCTCGTCTTTTCATGTCAAGGCTGGGTTCCATTCATCAATAGAATCGAAGAGGACTCCAAGGTCGGGGGAAACTCAACCGTGCTCTCTCCCAAACATAGTCTCTCTAGAGTCTGTTTCGGAATTCCATATCTCTTGGGGGAGGGTAGAAGAACAGAAGACCTTCTCCTTCTTTGTACAAGGCCCAAATGATGGGGGGGGGGTCCGTCAAAGAAACCCTAAACCCTAAACCGTGAGTCGTGCTTCGCCTCTATAAAGCTCCCAACGCCCATCTTTGAGACCATCAGGGACTAGGGTTTCTTTTTAGTATTGTCACATGCAAGTTTGTCTCAAATTTGGGCCGCTAGTATACCGTTGGTCCGTGAGCGCGAATTCCTATGTTTGAAGCTGGTTTTTGGTAGACAACACCCTCTCTTCGTTAAGCCACAGATGCTTTTCTTACAACTCCCGATATACTCCTCATAGATATCCTCATGTGTTCATACAACATCCAACAATCTTCACTGGTACTGAGCACACAGTTAACCACCTGCAGCTAACATGGAACCTCCATGTAGCTCTTTTGCATTCTGTAGTCTGCACGGGGTCTCTACCAGGCTCCAGGCTTGTTTTGGGGAGAGAACCCTAATCGTTAAATGCCAAAGCCCTCAACCTCAAAACCCGAAGACTCTACACCGTACACCCTAGACCCTGAACCTTAAAACTTCAAAACTGTGTGTAAGACCCCTCAACGGTAAACCACTAAATTCCTGAATTCTACATCCAACCATCAACAGCCAATGCTTCACGCGGTTGCCCTCTCAAGACCTCCCTTGTGGGACAGGTTGCAGCAGTCGTTGGCTGCAAAGGTGGGTTTGGCCTTAATGCTTCAGATACCTTGACCGCCCAGAAATATGTTAGTAGTTCCCATAATTCTGGCCCCTTTTGGTTATAGATTACATGACGGCACCTAATATTTAGGGGTACCAAAATGGGACCCTAATTTTGGGAAACACCCACGTACTGGGAGAATAGGGTTCAGGGCCAGACTATTTGGGGTCCTGGTAGGTCTCAGAGCCCACGAGCTATAGCCTAAACTCGCCAAAGGTGGTTATATAGGGGATTGTATCAAGGGAAGTATTATGCTAAGGTGTTTAAGGATACTAGGAGTTTAGACTTTAGACTTTAGCTCACATGGCGTTTGAGTAGGACTCCCAATGTAGATACTTGAGCCCCCTTCCGGGTGGGGTTAAGAATCTGATAAGGTTCAGTGCCTGGGGTTGAGGTTCAGGATTCAGGGGCTTCCAGGGTATGTATGAGGTGCGTGAGGAGTGAGGACCCCAGCTTAAACCCTAAACCCTACACCCAAGAGGGCCCATGTCCAATCTAAGCTTGGAAGGTTGGCTTGTGTAGGTTTTGTGGCTTCTGCAGAATCGGGGGAGGTGACCTTGCAGTGGAGAGTGGGGATTAGGGTTTAGGGCTTAGGGGTTTAGAGTTTAGGATTNNTTTAGGGTGTTGGGTTTATAGAGTTTCAGGTTTAGGGCGCATTTTGAGAGATGCCCCGGTCCTCAAGGCGTTTTTGGACGGTTGTTAAGATGGGAGGAAGCCTGGTAATGAACATCATGCTTACAGCACGCGGTTTAGGGTGTAGGGTTTNNAGGGTTTAGGGTTTAGGGCTCCTCGCCCCCCCCCCATCCTCAACGATGTCCTGATTTCCGGAATCAAAGTCCACCCGGAGTGCAATTCGTTATTGCTTTTCTTCCCAAAGGGTCCAAAGTACCTATATGGTATAGTAACTTCCCTTATTGTTTGGGTAAGTATTCCCGATATAGTTACTTTGGACCCTTTGGGCTTGCAAGGCTAAAATGAGATACCAGCCGGGTTAACTGAGTGGAGAAAATCCGGACTGCTAGCTAGGATTCCCGCTCGCTTCCGCTACAAGGCACTCCTTTGTGAAACACCTGGTTCTAGTAAGCATCAAGGAAGTAAAGGAAATCCGTTGTCAGAGTTTATTGTGCAAACTCCGTTCCTACACGACCTTGGAGAAACAGTCAAAGTTTAGAAAATGAATGAAATCCTTCTTCCAAGCGGATAAACCCTGCCTGTCCTAAACCCCGAGCCCCGCAATCTGCTGGCTGTCAGAAAGAAATGGAGGAATCCTAAACCCTAAGCCCTAAACCCTAAACCCAAGCCCTAAACCTTAAACCTCCTGTAGCAGCCCCTATCTAAGCCCCCTCAAGATGATAACAGTTTCCGTGTTCTTTCTATCCTTCATTCCCTACTAACAACCAGTGGGACAACATTCCCGTTACCCTCTAAGTCTTGCAGCTACAAATATTTGAGCCCATAATCCTGAACACCAAACACTAGACCCTAAAATCCCGCACTTTGCCTCTAAGGCAAGAACCCTTAAGGGTACATACAGGGTATATAGTAGGTATATAAGGATCCCAGGGTTCGGGGCCCATACGAAGGGCCTATGGTTTTAACCGTAGATTGCCAGGATCGGAAGATCGACGAGCTTCAGAAGAAGAGCGAGGAGTCTATCCATCTCATGGTGATTCCGGGCTTTGGTAATGAGGATCCCCATCATCGTGAAGGCCCACGGTTTAGGGTTTAGGGTTTTAGAGTTTAGGGTTCAGGGTTCAGGGTTTCAGGGCTTAGGGTTTGGGGTTCCACACCTTGAAGTGGAAGCCCTGATATCCCTGATGTTAGTGGAAGCCCTAGTGGCCCTGATGCTCCCTTGCGGCTTAGTCTCTAACATTGTGGTTAGGGTTGAGGGTTTCTATACGGTAGAGGATCCTTAGCATGAAGAGTCTTGCCGAAATCCTCATAGCAATCCCAAACGTAAATCCTAGACATCCTCTTCATAGCTCAAACTCTCTTCCCCTTAGGAATCATCTTACGTTAAATCGTAAAATAACTCCTAGGAGCGGATTTTACACATGGCAGTTTCATTGTAGGTTTAAGAGAGTTACAGCACAAGCAGATGCCGCATAACCCTAAACCCTAAACCTAAACCCTAAACCCTAAACCCCGCACTCAACTCTCAGGAGCTTGCCTCAGATTGTCGCGAAGCCCGCCGCAGCGCGGTCGAGGCATCTGAGGGCTTTGTTCCGTTTTTGGGGCGCCACAGAGACCATACATCAGAGTTTCTAGGGCTGGCCAGGATTTGAGAATGGGTATGCAGGGGTTTCTCCGGAAGCGGTGCAAAAAAACGGTTGCGCGAGGTTTTTTCTGCCCTAAGATTTTGGGAGTCCTTTTCGGAGTCCTGATGGTGTCAATCCTGTTTTTTGGCGCAGTATCCAGGGGATCCAGTTTTGTTTCACATGCCATTGCCACGTAGAGGGGAGTCAACTTACTTCCCATTTCACACCAAGCGTCAGATTGTACAAGCCCAAATCCCTGATCCAAGCCCTGAATCTTAAAGCCCCAGGCGCTTTAAGCAGCTTAATCCGAAGACCTGAACCCTAAACCCCAAACCCTAAATCCTAAACCCTAAACCCCAAAAGTCCCAAACCCCCAAACTCAGAAGCAGAGGTCGAAGGTGAGCTTACGGCTAAACGGCGGCAGCTTCATGAAAAAGATCAGGCAGGGAAGAAAGCAGGTTAGTTTTTTCTTCGGCTTCACTAGGGCTTAGGAGTCTAGGGTTTAGAAGCGTGAAGTTCAGGCTTTAGGGCCTGTACGTTTGCCAATTAGCTACTTGGGATTAGGGCATTTGAAGTTTCAAGCATTTTCTTGTGTCCGTTTGTGAGGCTACCTACTAGGGTCCGCGCCGTTGCGCGCGTTTTGAAGGCTTATGTGTGCTATAGTCTAAACTCCTTCAAGGGCGTTATGTAGGGGATTATATCGGGGAATACTGTAGGGGTTACTAAGGGGGATACTAGGGGTTTTCAGCATAGCTCATGTCGGGATTTTGGCCCGAGGGGGCTTAGGGCTATGGGGTTCGGGGTGAAAGGATTCCTCTGCGCATGAAACACTGTGGGAGTTTGCATGACCAGGGATAGGCGTGATTGCTACACACATGTAGAACAGTGCAGCATGGGGGGGTATGAACAAACATAAGAGTTGATTGTGCGTTTGCAAGAAAAGCCAAAGCGCTCTACAGATATTGAGGGGGGAATACTCGCGGAACACTAACAACTCGGTCAGCAGGTAATTTTCAGAGAAAGGGACATAAGTTGACATAAGTGACACACGCATTGTGATGTTGTCTAATTACCTTGCCACGGAGTAAGACCAGAACTCAGCAAGATCGTTGTACCCAGACATGGATCGACCTGCCCTGTTGTGGCAATCGAATCACCTTTCCGGTCATGAGTCTGCCCTCAAGCCAGTCAGAAGCAAACGTGCCGGCAGGAAATTCTTGCGCTCCAGCGGAAGCACGAGCATCTGAAGAGTGCCAACGAGGCGTGATGTGATTCGGAGGAACCCCTACAAAAATCCCTGATACCAAGTACACGTCCCTAGGGTCCCATAGGTACGCCTTGTTTGAGAAACCAAGAGATTGTTCGTTTCAAGCATCATGCTCACTTCATGCTCACTTCGCACGCCCACGCTCGCAGAATAGATTGCCCCAATTGCGCGGATCTCCCAAAAGCCCCCTAGCACGTTGAGAAATGCTTACATTTT
Source organism: Symbiodinium pilosum (assembly GCA_905231905.1). Taxonomy (NCBI): domain Eukaryota; class Dinophyceae; order Suessiales; family Symbiodiniaceae; genus Symbiodinium; species Symbiodinium pilosum. The sequence goes on from CAJNIZ010043984.1 coordinate 27,201, forward strand.
TTTGCGCAAGACCTCGCATAGCTTGTGCTTCTTGGTCTGAAAAGTGCCACATGAGCCATACTCTAAACTCCTAGCATCTCCCTGCTCCCTTAATCAGCCCTATAATACTCCTGTAGAATCCCTTGAATAATCCCTTTAAGGAGTTTAGATAATACCCACACAGGTAAGTCTCTGACAGGGTCCACCCCTACAAGCTTTGTACCATGCAGATGTGCGCTATAGCCTAAACCCCAAAAGGGGGGGATACTAGGAGTTTAGACGTCTATAGCTCATGGATAGGGAAGCTATCCACGCCCCACATGTGTTGGACCCTTTCCGTGTCCTTCTTTCGATGCGGCATTTATCAAGTTTGGACCTCCAAAGTCCCCCAAGTTATGGATGGTTTACGGTTTAGGAAACCAGTGCGCTTCATCCCCAGACACTATGCGTCTTGATTGACCTGAATGTTTCGGGCAACCAACACCCTAAGCCTCAAACCACAAACCTTTAAGTTCAAACCCTAAGCCCAGCAGTTCAGGATTGGGAGTTATGACACTAGAGACCCTGGCCACGTCTCAGGAGCGCAGCAAGCGCAACGACAAAACGGACGATGAGTCGCTGCCTCTGGTCTGGAGTGTGCGTTTTGTTTTCGTTGCGCTTTCGGTTTTAGAGTTTACGATTGAGAGTTTAGGGTATGTATTGGGAGGGCTTTTGTTTGGAAACGCACACTTATATTTCGAGAGGGCTCGCTGGAGTTGTGCCTGGCTGGGGCAAGCCCTGTTATCACCAGGTACCATCATGTGAGCGCTATTGTCCGCGCAATGAGGGTATCCGATACGTGTCCCCTCATCGCGGGTCTACATCATATACATGAGCCAGGCGCTCCAAAGAGGTGTAATTTGCACATTTGATGAGCCTCAATTCACTCCTTGGGACTTAGCTTGGACCTTAGACCCTTAACCCTTTGGGATTCCCTTGTATTCCTATTTTCGGTAATTAAGGGTTAACCCTTAGTAGGGTCCTAAGTGCCAAGTGGTGCATATACCCTGAACCCTAACCCCCTAAACCCTACGCCCTACGCCCTGATCCTGCTTCCCCTGAGGGTCCAAGTACATCATAATCATATTAGAATTCCTAGTACCCAAAACCCAAGGACGAATTCTTCGGTACATGGACCCTTTGGGTTCTATAGACACAGATCTGCTTCTATAGACCCTAAACCCTAAACTCTTAACCCTAAACCGTGAACCGTAAACCCTAAACCCTGAACCCTAAACCCTAAACCCCTAAGACCCTAAACCCTTAAACCGTGGATTTGAGCGTCCGATGCTCTGCCAAGATTTCGCGCCATCACGATCGAGCTTCAACGTACCAAAGCCAGTCTGGCGCCCAGTTGAACTACGGTTTAGGGTTTAGGGTTGGGTCCAGGGTTTAGGGTTTAGGGTTTAAGGTTTAGGGTTCAGGGGTTAGGGTTTTGGGTTTAGGGTCTAAGGTTCAGGGTTTAGAGTTTAAAAAACCCCTTAAAGGGGGTTCCATAGGGGGTCATATAGGGCTTAGGGTTTAAGGTTTAGGATTTAGGGTTTAGAGTCTTAAGTCCTTAAAGGGTGGTTATATAGGGGATTATATAGGGGACTACTATAGGGGTTATTAAGGGGGATACGGGGTTTGGAGCTTAAGGATTGCCTAAACCCCAAAAGTATGCAAAATAATAGCCCTAAACCCATAATAATAGCCATAAAGGCAATTATTTTACATACTTTTGGGGTTCAGGTGGGGAATTCAAAGCACAGAGTTGAGGGTTTGTGGATGTTTGGGGCTTGGGTCAAAGAGTTTAGGTCGTCGCTCGTAGGTGTACATCATACAGGACGCAATACCTGAACCCTGGAAATCCCAGTGCTATGGTATGCTGGAGGTCTCGCAGGAGTTTCTTCCTGGTCTATTGCGGCCAATTTCTGTCTAGACTAGGCAAAGCCCTAAACCCCATGAACCCTAAACCTACAAATCCTAAACCCTTTCCACCTCCCTGTCTCCCGCCCTTCCCCAACACATGCGCTATAGTCTAAACTCCTAGTATCCCCCTTACTAACCGCTATAATACTCCTCTATATATTCCCCTATATAACTCTTTTCAAGGAGTTTAGACTACAGCTCACATGCGCTCGAGGCCTAGAGGCCGCCACTGAAGCGCGCGGCGTGGCCGAGCGCGAGGCGAAGGAAGTGGAGCTCACTCTCCGCAGGGGGCCCAAGGGCTTTCAGGGTTTAGGATTCAGGGTTTAGGATCTAGGCTTTTCTGATGTATGGACTCAGGATTTAGGGCTAATGGTTTAGGATGTAAGGTTTAGGGTTGAGGGGTTTAGGGTTTAGGGGTTAGGATTTTTGGGATTTGGGATTTAGTGGTCAGGGATGCTGAAGATCCTGCATGATCCTAAGTGCCTTATACCTTGGAAATTGTGGTACCATAGTACTGTAGTATTTTAAGGCCATGCAGGGTTCTCAGCATCAGCAGTAGGACTTGAGTACTCTAGGGATAAAGGAATTTAGGGGTTTGGGGGCTAGAACTTTTGCCTAGGCTTTATGATTCAGGCTGCATGGTTCGGGGGGCTAGGATTTCTTAGGGAGTTTGCGGCCTAGGGAGATTTACAGCAGGCCTTGCTGACATTTTTGAGGAAATTTTGGGACAATGTCAGCGTTTGTGTGGGACCAAGGGAGAGTTAGTAGGGGTCTTAGATTCAGGTCTAGGCTGTTGCATGTGGATTTAAGGATGATGTCAGGATTTCCAATTGGAAGGGTTGCAAGTCTTTAGGGTTTGGGGCCTCGTAGTTTAGGGCTCAAGGTTTTAGGATGTTTTTCAGGGCTTAGGGGTGTTTAGATCATGGTTTGGGCTCAGGCCAGGATTCTCGAGGAGGGTTAAGCATTTGCAGGATGGCGCGTTGGCGCTTACACTGTTTTAAGCAAAGCTATCCTGCTCAAGTCCTGTGTCTGACCACCCGCGATCATTTAGGCGCACCTTCAACAAGCATCGTTGGGCCGACCCAGCAGTCTGCTCAAAGTAGATTCGTGGACACACCTCAGGGTCCCCGAATAGCATTATCTCCATTGGAAGCACCCTAAACCCTAAACCCTAAATCCTAAACCCTAAACCCTAAATCCTAAACCCTAAACCCATAACCGCCACCTGTGAGCTTCCAAGAGCTTGGCTGAAAGACCCAACGCAACTTGAGCTCATCCCTATAGTCCCCCTTAAGTAGATAGAATATTAGGGCTGTATTGGGGTTATATAGGGATAATGGAAAAGAAAATGGAAACTACTATTTAGGGTTTAGGGTTTAGGGTGTATAGTCTCCCTTAAGTAGATAGAATATGGCTCT